>CM008339.1:11363229-11383301 GCA_002525835.2 Ipomoea batatas
TAGAACAGCAACGAAAACTTGCGAATCATCTGAAAAAAAAAAAAAGCTTCAACACGTTTAAAAGGCGTGTGCATTATTGGCCAAGACCTTGTGGTCTAGTGGCACCAAGCTATATTCTTATGGGAGGTTGTGAGTTCGAGCCATGGCGCATTAGCGTGTGCATTGGGCACGCATTGTCCGTAAAACGCACATGCATGCGAAGCAACAATTTTTTTATATTTTTTATTTATTTTTTACTTTTCTCTTGTGAACCCCACAAAAAAATCAATTCTTCTGCAACATGCTCTTTCTTCTATCACTTCTATTCTCTTCCCTCCATGTCTCATTTTACATGTCGTATTTACTATTCATTGATCAACTCAATCATTATATTCTTTCTTTGATTTTTTTTATTTTTCAACATTTTATTATAAATTTTAAATGTTTTATATTTAATAATACTTTTAACATAATTTTTAAATATATAAATTTTATATATTAACACTAAATTAAATTATAATAAATAATTCAGTCAATTCTCAATAACTAAATTAGATACATAAATAAAATAGAAGGCCGTGTATTAGTTATAGGGTTTAAATTATGTGTATAGTCTCATAATATTATAGGATGATATCTGCATCAATTTGCAACTTTACGAAAAACTGTCATTGTTATCTTATTCATTATTTAAAAAAAAAAAAAAAATTCTTATCTTATCCAAAATTATTCATAATATACCGACCATGTTGATGTCTACATCAATTTCTAACATTAAAGAAAAAAAAATTTACATCATCGTTATACTCATTTCTCAATATATTTTTTATAGAACTTATACGGAGTAATTTTCATCTTACCTAAAAAAATTCATAGTACTAACTAGGTTGATGTCTGCATCCATTGGACCACTTACTTGCAATTATATTAAAGCATGTGCTCCATCTCAACTAAAAGTCTAAGCTGATAGTTTTACTGCACATCAACACGTGAAAGCCTCTTTTTGGTTGACGCGGAGATTTGAACCCATGATTTTTTGCATTGATACCAAATTAAAGCATGTGTTTCATCTCAACTAAAAGCCTAAGCAAATAGTTGGACTGCACATATTATATTTATGCTCACACTTGCAATCCCAAACTGAATATATATATATATTCAATCAAGTTGATCCGATAATAGAATTAGTAACTACAAGATTTCAAGTTCAACTTCTCATGCGAGCTGTCTATTGACCTTCTTAATTTGAGTCAGTCAACTAGGAGCAAACTAAACTGATTTTATGGTTTATACCTTGTGGTCCTTTACCGATTAGGGTAATAAGACGTGCTTTAAGATGGCTAGATGAAGGACTAAGACAGAGGGGCAGAATGAACGCTCCGATCAGCAATGACACAACCTTTGCAGTCACAGTTTGGTGGCTGTGGAAATGGAGGAACGATGCAATATTCAATAATGCCACTACACCCTTACACACCAAGATTACTTGGATTAAGTTGAAGGTTGCCGAAATAGACGCGGCTTTTTCCCGAACCAAGGCTCAGCACTTGAATTGCAATCCGACCCAGTGGAGAATGCTAAACTGGGAAGCACCAAGCCAAGAGTTCTGAAACTCAATGTTGATGGAGCGGTGGAGCCAATGACAAACAAAGCAGGATGCGGTGGTGTACTTAGGGACTTTCGTGGCAACTGGAAAGGAGGATATGTAAGCAACATAGGCCGATGCTCCCCACTCCAGGCTGAAGCTTGGGCAGTCCTCAGAGGAGTCCAGCTGGCTGCATCAGAAGGCTCAAGACGGATCATCATCGAAAGTGACTCCAAAACCATAGTGGAAGGGCTTAACGGTGCCTGTTGCATGGACAATGTTACGGCCAATATTCTGATGGCATGCAAGCATGAACTCAGGAAATTCGATATCTGGAAGATTACAGCTATAACTAGAGAGCAGAACAGTGTAGCCGACTCTCTTGCCAAGTTTGCTAGGAAGTTCCCCAGAGGAATGCATACTCTATTTGCCCCGCCGGATGAAACTATCACCCTCTTGGAAGATGACGGTGATGGTGTTCCACAATGGCGGAACATGACGATGCCTAGTTAGCTCTTGTAACCCTCGGGTGTCCCCCTTCCTTCTCATATAAAAAAATAAGACGTGCTTTAACCTAATTTCTGGTAAAGACAATAGATTTTTCTGTAAATAAAAAATCTATCATCGTTATTCTCATTTTCAGAAAATAAAAATTAAATTACATAGAATAAAAATGTTTGCCAAAATTCTTTACCATTTAACATATCAATATATAATTCTTATTTAATTAATAAATAGATTTATTTTTAACATGATATGAGATGGTATCAACAACTTCATAGTGACCAATGAAACGTGGAAAAAATAGATAAATGATGCTTTCATCTTACATGAAGTGATTCTTTCTTCTATTTTTTTTTATTTAAATTTTTTATTTTTTATTTTATACATTTAAGTTTCTTGTGGGTCTCAACGTTGAACCAATGAACTCTTGACACTGCTTTTCATTGCATCGTTCTTCGTTAATAATGCTTTCTTTGACAATGTTCTCTTGTATGACCAACTTAAATAACAATATTTAATTTGTTACCATAGGTTGTAAATTTTAAGGAGATAACTTAGACTAGGTTCGGAGAAAACAGGCAAAATGAGAGGGACGGCACCGCTTTTCTTTCCTTCACCTTAATCTCATCATCACTACATCCTAAAGGAGGGACACAAACCTAATTTTTCGCTCTTCACATAGTATCCATATTTCTTAAACTATTCATCATTTATCCTATGTTTATATAATAAATTATCGATTATAGTAATTTTATTATTTTATTTTTAGGTGATAAAATATTCTCTCATGGGAGTAACCCTATCAGCTTAATCAAACTATTTACTTAATAATTATAAAGTTACAAATTCGAATTAATTTAAATTAAAAATTCGATCCAAAGAACTGTCTACTGACTTTTTTAATTTGAACATGTCAACGATATACTATATCCTTATAATTTTTTAACAGTTAAGATCACAAAGTGAAATTTATCAGATAGTAACTTCCATATGCCATTTATCTACACCCTTATGATTGTCTAATAATATCTTTGCCTATCAAATTTATACACATTTTACTTTAGTATTTTAAAGAACTAAAATATTTTACTTTAGTATTTTAAAGAACTAAAATATGTACAAATGTGATGGTCAATGACATTATTGAACAAAATTAAAAATCGATCAAAGTGGTAAAACCACTTCAGTTAAAAAAATCATTTTAATAAGTTATTATATTTAGAAACTATAGGAAACTTTTGTGCTATCCGGATACATATCATACTGTATATTTATATGCATTTTACCCCATAAATAAAGGTCCAACTCGATAGTTGTCTATTAACAGTAAACATGAGTAAACAATTTAAAACATCTTAAAACACACTCTAAACAAGTATATAATGCAACAGCTTGTCTATACAAATGTAATCACACATGTTACTTAATCTATCCCCAAAAAAAAATGAAGATGAAAAAGGAAAACAAAAGGTGTTCATCCCTTTAGAAACCAAACCGCTACTCAGTTGCACAAGAGAAACCTCGAGTTTCAAGAGATTTGAGTCTTCTAATACAGGTCAGGAAATCTCAGCAATGCGGCACATTGTAATCTCCTGTTGTTTAAAATACCGTCTATCCTCTTCGTCGACAAGAACAAGATTCAAATAGTATTTCACGCTGAATTTATTGTTGATGTTCAGATATGTTGGAGTCAGTTCATACGGACTCAGGAAGAGTCGGATGGGAATCGACTCACCTGCAAAAGCAAGTGCAAATTTCACTAGTTACTGAAGTTCCTAGCTCAAGGATCAAACCCTGTATGAAATCACCATTTATGGTCCTATGTGTGTGAACAAAATATAAGGGACGGGTTTATATTAGTATATTACCTCTGACAGGAGCACCATCCATCAACTCAAATTTTGCAAGGGTCTCCGTCTCAACATGCGTATTTGCCCCCGAACCTGTAGATTCCCGGCGTCTGATCTCAAGATCCATGTTCTTTATCTTGATTCGTACAAGGAGGAAATATATTTTGCCTATAATAACGTCTTTCAAATGGTACCTGTTTAAGTAAATTTTAGTTGTACTCAGAAGAGATATATATATACACACAAGAAAATCAGAGAGAACCAATACATTTACAGAATTTGATAGTTAAAATTATAATACTAAAATAGTCGAATGACTGTTACTGTGTGAAACATGCCCTCTAAGTTAGAAGTGCAAGAACATCTGACAATATAATCTTACTTGCTCTTGTTGTACTCAAATTCAATATGAAGGCAATCTTCAATTCCAACTTCCATCTACAAGTAACAAAGATGAATACTACAATAGTCAACCCAGTAGTTGCAAATCGGATGTCGAGAAAGAAATCATAAAAGATAAATTAGATTAGTATATGTCACTAAATATTGTAAAAGATTGTTGATACATAGAGTTCCCAAAGATAAATTTTAATTGGTATACATCATTAAATATTGCAATAGACTGTTGTACTAGCAATATGTACTATGTGGGATAAATAAACTTTCGATGGATAGGTCACCATTTCCATTCATATATCTCCACAAGTATCAAATAAATAATGTCCAATAGTACACTATTGTAAAAGAATAGCACCTTAATACTATTGTTGATTGATGGAGGCGGACTATAGTTGCGCACCTGATTCATCAATATTAAATAAAGATTGGTGAATATACTGTCAGATGCCACTATATAGCTCAAAGCCAAAAATGAAGTAAAATAAAGTAAAATACAGGGCTCAAGTCTTTCCTACTAAATACCACAAACACAAGTAATCTTTATTCTGGATTCTACAGATTAAATTTATCATGCCAACAACCAATCCATAGTCTGTGGACACTGGCATTTATACAGGCACATGCAGGATGAGGATGTAAAGACAACAGTTAGAAGTTCAGGATAAAATTTTAGGGGAAAAAGATTTATAATGTTTAGGTAAAAGAAGAAAATAAGATTTGCACGGAGAATTTCTCCAAGTGTTATAGAAGTTGAGACATGTTTTATGTTATGTTTCCATCAAGTATGATTATGATATTCCCCAATCCACCATCCTTTTCTTTTTATTATTCACCATATATATATGGTTCTTTGTCTTCAAAACAATCAAAGGAAAGGAAAAGTAGGATTGAAGTTGTAGAGCTTTATTTAGTTGAAAAATATGTGCTTCATTAAAACATCCCACGAGTACTCCATGTGCACTACAAACAAACATGAAGTACCGTGTAAAAAACATTAAAGATGTGTGGGTGAAGAGTAAATAATACCACAAAGTCTTGGTATTCCACTATGCTGCCACCATAGCCTCGGCTTATTGTAACTTTGAGGACGTACCTAAAGCAGAAGAAGGTTAAGTCTCAGAACTATGTTTGGTAATAACTTATCCAGTAGCATTAGTAAATGACAAATCAATCAAGAACTTTGCAAAGGATAAGGAAATACTGCTAAATGTTTTCAAATTTCCTGCATTTGACATAAAATAAGTATTTTGCAATTCATCCAATGCAAAAAATATGAAGTGCTCCTTTGCAAAACAGTGAAACACTGAAGATTTTCTTATCATAATTTGTCAATGGCACGGTTGATTCCGATGTAAAGCCACATTTTATTTCTCTTGCACGATTCATTTTCTTTTGTTGCATAAATGATGGCCCTTCTAGTTAAAGTAGAACCAAGCAAACATTACTCCTTGCAAACATTGATAATGCATTATTCTTTTTAGACCATGTCCATAAACTATTTTAGCTCAACATAGTTAAATATATGCATGGATTTGGCAAGTCGTTATGATGAAATGAAGCATCTAGCCGTCAACGTCTTGGCTGCTCCTTAGAAAGTGCTTGAACTTGTTAAATATGAATTCTAGGTTAATGAAAGGAGAGACAAATCAAAGTCATGCATTTTGCAAAAGTAAAAGTCACATGTGACAAACCTACCTAAGACGGACATTAACCCCATTGTACGTCTCATAAGGCATTTCAACAGTTGAAAACTCAAACGGGTATGTTTTCCTATCATATAATTCACCAGGAACATCCAGCTCTCGAACTGCAAGGAATTCAGATATAGGAAACATAGTTCAAAAAGTAAAAGGATACAATAGGGCCAATGAAAGTGCTCAGAAAAGTAGTGAGAATGACATTGTTAGAGCTTAAACAAAATAACAGAGAAAAATAATTTATGTGGGTAATAAAAATCTAACTAAATAAATTGAACATGGCAGATGAAAGGGCATCCTGGTCCATGAAGCAAAGGAAACAATGCACTCACCCAGAGAGGTAAAGTCATAGAAGTTCCCTCTATCAAAGTACATTTCTGAAAAGGAAAAACAAGTGAGACATGAATGTCATTCTTTGAAATAAAAGAGATGTCATTGGCAGATATGCTTGCACAATTACTGGTGGTCAACAACAGCATAAAGGAAAATACTAATGACTGCCTGAGTGTGGAAATGATTAACCAAACCACTTATGGATTGTAGAACAAGAAAGAAAATCACCATCACATTATGCATATCAGACTGAAATCTGCATGTACCAAAGTTTACATAGTGATTCTTGTTAACGGAATGGATAAAAACAACTTTGCTTTGCATTTGAACAGGAAGAGGAGAAAACAAACTCTTAAGTCCAAAAAGAATGTAGTAAAAGGAAATCTTAAGCCCCTAATGGAAAGCATATACCAGTACTAAAAACCAACTTAATACTAACCTATCTGACCGAGCAGCTCAACCTTTATTCCATTGTGTTCAACCTTCTTTCCTGATATTGGTTCAATTGATATCTGAGACATCATCAAAAAGTATTTTTTCCTAGGGTTAACAAAGGTTTAAGTGAGCTATAGACGAAATGGAATATAAAGGACCTAAAACATAAAGTGTAAATACCTTCCCAGCTATGTTTTCTTGGCTTTGAAAAAGTGGGACCATTACTGTTTGGCCATTTTCCTTCTTCAATGGTATCTATCACAGTACAGAAATGAATGAGGGAGGAATGTGGAGTATATCCAATAGAAGACCAATAATGCCAACTAACAAAAATCTAAAAGTTGGTTTGTATTTCTCTAGTCTTATTTGTATAGGAAACATATGGGGGCAATGAATTATCAATTTCAGTAGTGATTAACTATGAGTTCTGTCTATTTCATTGTCAATTGCAAGAAAGAAAGCATGTAAGAAAGTTCCAGAAACCTACGCTTACATGTATTTTTTTCACTACCTGAAAGTTATTAAAGCTGGTAGTTGAGTAGTTTTGGAAACTATTATGTCCTCTTTATCGCCAGAAAGATTTTTCACTAGAATAAAGTATCATCAAGTTATCACCAAGGATAACTCAGCCTATTGCTGAAGCACACAGAGAATTGAATATGGCCTCTGAGAAAAACAGTAAACACTAATCCAATACCTGCTTCCTTGACTTCCCATCTGTCAATGTCACTGAAATGTGGCATGCTGGCTTGAAAGCTCCAAGTATATAATTCTGTCACACAAAAGTACCATCAATCCAACAACAGAGAAGTAGACAGAGCAAGATGATGAAACTCAAATTGCAATCCCGACAACAGTAATAAGCAGGATAAGAAACATTACCATGTTAATAGATAACAAACTTCAATCTAAATTTATTTTCAACCGATCTGCATAGACATAGATATAAAGATTAGCATTGTATACTTGTATTGTAATAACAGCTCGATTTGGCATGTGCAAATAATTTTCAAAACCTGATCTCAGAACTGCAAAATGAACAAAAAAATCCAAACCTCTAACTCACATTTCTCACTCAAATTCAGACCAGATGAGCAGCACAAAATAGTAACCCAGCTAGAAAAAACTAGAAATCAGCTGTGTCTACAGAACTACAGCAAGTAGAAAGTCATAACTGGGAGACACATATGTAGGCTCCAGTAAACAAGCAACTATTTGGTAGTAAATTCAAATACAGACGTCATCATTTCATAGAATTAAGACATTGATTACAAAAGCAATTCAGCGAAATCTCAAATACGCAAACTGCTAGAAGTAAAAGATCCTCCAAAAATCAAAATTCAAAGAACTAATAAGCAAATAAGAAAAAAATTGTGAAGTAAATCGATGAACATATGAATGATCATGTACAAGAAAGCGGAGATGTGTGCAGGAAGTAGCTGATAGAAGAGAGCTACCTGGGATCGTGAAGAAGAGAAGTTCAGCGACTTCAGAGCCCTAACGCAATACTTTCTTCTTTTTTTTTTTCTTGAAGAACTAACGCAACACTTTCTACTTTTGCATTTTGATTGAAAATGAAATTAAAAATTAAAAATAAAAGGTCCGTACTATTTAGGCTTAAATCGCCTCTTTTTTTTTTTTTTTTTTCTAAAGGGGAGGAGTACATCCGAGATCATTAGCTGATCCTCACAGTGTTAGAATTCCCAAGAAGGCCCAGCTCGTCGTGGCGCATCAGAGGTAAGAGTTCCCTTAACGGGTCTTCCATCCAGCAATAGTCTTCGTTCTGATTGAGACACCTCTTAGCCAGCGCATCCGCTACCCTGTTGTGCTCTCTTGGGATGTGTCTGAGCTTGAGCTCCCATGTTCTTCTTTTTAAATTTCTGCATAACTCCACGATGTTCCTGGCCGGGCCGTCATAATCCTCATTGCCGTTAATAAGATTGACTGCCTTGGCGCAATCGGTCCAAGTTTATTTAGTAATGATTTCAAGTTTCACTCTTTATGGAAATATCTATTACGAAGTAATTTTTTGATTAAATTATTTCATTGTAATTTTTTATTGATTATAATTATAATTTATAAGATAATTTCATTTCACCAAGAAGTATATTTAGATATTTACTGTGAATTTTTCTGTAAATCATACCTCACTAACAAGTGTTCAAACCCGACAAAGAGCCCACCATATTAAATTAAATAAATTATGTGTCATTTTTCATAATTTAGAACTCATGAACCAATCGAGGTACCCACATATAAATTTAATTCTTAGTGAGATTTGAATTTAAATTTAGATTTTTACGATTTTTTAAGTCTTTTATAATTTAGCAAGTTTGTAAATAGAAAATAAGAAAATATGTGAAATTGGTTATTCAACTTATAATTTTTGTACAATTGAATTATTAAACTTAAAATACGTATAATTGAACCATTAAATAACAAACCAAGGAAAAATACCTGCATTTGGAATTTTTTTTTTATTTCTTCAAGTAATTTAAGTTGAAAACAATTACATATTTCCTCTCAACTAACATGGCAAAGGAAGAACCCAATGGAGTATATCAAGTGACAAGTGAGCGAACGCAGGTGTACTTAGACCGTTAAATGGACAAAGAAAGGCTCCATAAATTTACCAAAAGAAATCATGGCAAAGGAAAATGCAACTCTTAATACATACCATATAAGAAATGTGATTGGATTCTATTCAAAGAAATTGAGAAAGTATCTCAATTGTACATATTTTATTTTATTTTTTTTTGTTCAATTGCACATTTTTTTAATTTAATGATTTAATTATACCAAAGCGATAAGTTCAATAATTTATTTTACACTTTTTCTTTAAATTTATATAAGTAACTTTTCTATGTGAATTTAGATATCATTTCTTATTCTTACTCACATAATAATCTCACAAATATCTTACAATATACATAGTTATTTAAATTTAGCAATTTTGTATCAACATTATAAAAAAGTGATGTAATAGACTAATAGTATTTGTATTGCTAGATAAAATTAATTTAATCAATTTTTAATCGAATTCTATATGTTAGATTTATTCTCAACTATGGACGGGTGACTGACAAATGAGGTAAATGTCCACAACCAAATCCATACCGCCACTTATGCATTAGTATATACTTGTCTTCTGAATGTATTGTTTGTTAGGTGGAGGGTCAAATCCAACATCTTGTCAAAATATAATATTGGTTGCTATATAAGTATAAGAAAATATATTTACAATGGTAAACACGTGTCGTGGTTGCCATGTTGTGTAGTTGGACTTTGATCCCTATTTTAATTAGTGAAATCATTATAATCAAAGTACCATTTTCGTAATTCGCAATCAATGAATTAACTAGAAAAAAAAATGACTAAAATGTAATCCCGCACCATGAACTATAACAGATTCTTCATGCCGCACCCTGACTTTTCACAAGTGACTTTTCGATTGACAAACCATAAAAAAAAAATTTCACCTAGAATTTTTTACAGGTTTCTCAATTTCCCCGATGACATGGCGCCGATAATGTGGGGATGTGGATTTTTTACGCACATGAGCAGCTTAACTGGTCATAAATGTGAAATTTGTCACAAGAAAAAAGAGTATTTCACAACCAATGATTTCCCTTTACCCAAATCAATAAGATTTCATCTCACAATCTGTCTTCTAACAACTAAATGACTGCATCTACTCTCATACACTCCTTGCTCACTATTTACAAGACCTTGTCACTCTCAAATGTTGACAAAGAAAGCTACTAAATGATGTTCTTTCACAATTCACACTATCATTATACCACATTTTGGTACAACAACTGGGAAAATGATACAAAGGATTTGAACTTCAGGTTTCTAAGCCTCTACATGTTTTCATTTGCCTTTTAAGGCTTAGAAGTCTAAGGTTTCAAATTCCTCATCCCATGATCCTCGTGGATCTGTATCGGAGATACTAAAGTAAATGTGTAATAAGACGATATGTTGACACAACTCACTTAGTTTGTATGGTGAAAGGCGGGATGGGCANGATGGAGTGGTTTCAGCCTAGGGCTGCTAAAATTGCTTGTGAAGTACAAATGAATTAGCTGATAGGATGTATTAATCTTTACAAGCTGATGCCCTAGGCTTTAACTTGCCTAAGGTTATACCTGTAGCCAATATTGGAGTAGAAATATTGAATCTTTAAGGTCCTTTATTATGCCTAGTGTTTCTTTGTCCAGCGGGGTCATTATTTGGGGTCACAGTCTCACAGATATAATAAAGTGATGAGTAAGTTTTGTGTGAGACCATCTCACCGTGAAATGTGTAATATTTTATAGTTAAAATGTAATACTGAGTATGTTTTATGAGTGCATAGAAAAGTATTACATTTTAGTTAAAAAGTATTCAACTGTCTCAAGTCTCGGTCTCACACAAGACTTACTCCAGAATGATATTTTCTTATGTGGAGCTATGAGTCAACGGAGAGTCTTCTTCTCTAAGAGGTTGAATTTGAGAAGAGTGGTTGATGGTCACAACTCTAAGATGAAATGAAATACTAAAATCTGTATAATCTATAAGTCAATTCTCAAACGGTGAATATCATTGTTAATATGGATATTACTGGCTTACTGATGAATTTATCTTGCTCGTTATCTTCTGATAACTAATTAACTATTGTTTCTTTTTAGCTACTGTTCAAGCATACTTCAGGCTGGAGAAACCAGTTTCAGATCTTGTTCCTAACATTGCTAGACTAGAATATGATATTTATGGGGAGATAGGAGTTCCTTCCACAAAGGTTTGTATTATTTGTTAACCATTAAAAGCTCTGTTGTGTATATGCTGCCTTGCATTCTAGGTTAGTCAAACTAATAAGCTGATTGGCCACAGGTTGCAATTTTATCCATCCATCAGGCAGATTTATCTAACCGGAGTGATGTTATATTCGGCGTCCTTTCTGATCCAATTGATTCATCTATAAACCAGCTGTCCTTAGATTTGCTGAAAATGTCTTTTATAGATATCTTTCTTCAACAAGCCAATTTGACACTGACTACCTCAATCTTCGGACAACCATTTTCTTTTGAGATTTTGAAATTTCCTGATGGAATCACTATAATACCTGAGCCCCGATCTACATTCTGGGACATGCCCCAGAACCTCTTCAACTTTACACTATATAATTCCATTGAACAAATAAAGTCGAATTTTGCGGTGTTAAAGGAGCAGCTGAAGTCTGGTTTACATCTCAGGCCATATGAGGTACATCTTGATTTATGCTTTCACAGTTTAGTAATTCCTGTGAGTATGGTAGGCTAAGATCTGGGAAATTTATAACTTTTTGCCCTTAAAGAGAAACGAGAGGGATATTTTTGTTGGGAAATATTCTAGTTCTGTTGGCTATCAGATTCTAAATTTGGGCGTAAAATGGAGTTTACGATTCTTCTTAATTTCATCAAATTTGTTGTCTCAGCAGTGATGGAAAGAAATGGAAACTGTTTCAAATCTCTGTTTGTAACTATTTATGACATGAACTTTAATGTAGGAATGGATGGTTGACTTGTTTTTGATTATGTTCAGATTTATTTGATATGGCGTTTAATTTGAGTTTTAATTATGCTTTTATTTTTTATCCTAGGACATTTTTGTAATGGTCAAAAACAATATTGGTTCTACAAGAGATCCCCCTGTTACAATTGAAGTTTCTGCTGTTACTGATGTTGACGTTCTACCACCAGAAAGATTGAAACAATTGGCTCGAATAATCACCGATTCCCCTCCCTCCGCAAATCTTGGCCTTGATAACTCTGTTTTTGGTAAAGTTAAGCAAATAAGTTTGTCTTCCTTTCTAAGCCATTCAATTCAGGCTGTGCCACCAACTGCTGCCCCAGCTTCAGCTCCATCTCCATCACCAGTACAATATGATCCTTTACGAGCCTCTTCTCCATCTGAATCTCCATCTCCCTCGCCTAATTCTTATGAATCATCACCTTGTGTTGATGCTTATACTTCACCACCATCTTATACTCCCGGTGAAGAACGGGGGCACCCTCCATCCCACGTCACTGCTTCACCAGTGCCTTCACAGTCACCTGCTTCCCCTCATAGATTGGGAAATCCACCATGTGGTCCGACCCCATCACCGGCTTCTCATGCCATGCCAACGATGTCCCCTGGTCTTTCTCCGCTGGCTGCTGTATCATATTACCCCAGTGGGGACAATGAAGAATTGATTGAAAAAGGTTTTGTGTCGGCATCACAAGTCTCTTCAGGATTCTCTTTTTCTCCATCATGTAAGTTAATATCCTTGCCACTTTCTTCTTTTTAATCCAGTGTTTCTGAGCAGACACCTTACCTATCAGGCTATCACAATGATCATTTGTTTGGACTTAGGGCCCACCAAATAACTGATATTTATCTGTGGACCTTGCTGGCTTGTTAACAGGAGATGAGTTGATTATCACCCCTCACCCATCTTCCTTAACTATCATCTTATCACCCCTCACCCATCTTCCTTAACTATCATCTAATGTCTGATTGCAGTTTCACAATCTCTTTATCTGCCGATTTCATTTACGTAGGATCTCTGATGATAGATAATGTGAGTTTGGATAATAGTGAGTGGTGACACCGCACCCTAATTTGTTTCATCTCAGTATATATGTGTGTGTGTGTGTGTGTTGAGAGAGTGTAACGGTTCAACTTTATACAAGATGTATGGTACATTTTTAAAAATGACCTAGAAGGAAATAGGATATCCTATTTGAAACACATTAGTTTATGTCTCTTGTTCTTTGTCCTTCTTAAATCGCCTATGTTTGTCAACTTAAGATGGGGTTTGATTTTGCAGCTCGTGCTTTCTACAAGGAGATACATGCCCTCTACTCATATGGATTCTTGACGATCCTTCTTTGTTGGATATGGTGACACATGTGGCTTCATAACATCGCAATTTGGCTCAAGTAGGACGATAGTGACTGGGACAGGAACATTAAATGCATATCGTAAGTGTATAAAAGCGTGCATATATGAAGAAGTTGCGGGCCGATGCCAAAGGTTGACTGGCCTCTGTTTCACTCCATGACACTCAAAAATGTAATTTGCCCAAAGCAGATTTTCATCAAGATAAGTAAAACTGAGATAGTTCTATTTGACCATCTGCAATGTGAGCAAATGCCAATATATGTCAATGATGCACATATGCTAACCAGATCCTGAAAAATATATGTATATTTTGCAGAAAGAGTTACAGTATGCCATATTTGTGGCATTATATACAAATGCATAGTTTATTCAAGGGGAAAAATGGTCCATAGTTTTCAATTTCAACTTCAACTAATTTGATAATCAAATTGTTTAAAATTGTCAATTAAACTCTTAGGATTAAATTGACAAAATTTAAAAAATGAAAGAAATCACCATTTTAGTTTTTCGGAAGGGTTTAATTTATCAAATTTTAAACAATTTGAAGATCAAATTAATTGAAATTAAAAATTAAGAATTACATTGATAGTTGAAAAACAGTTAAAAACCAATTAAGGGACCAAAATGATTATTTTCCCTTTATTCAGTTGATGCTAATTCAGACCCACATTGTCGGATTAGTCACGCTAAATGAATTTGGATCAATTGTACAATGTTGATAAAATTAATAAATTTAGATTAATTATACAGTGATAGAGACCATTTGAATGAATTCAGATTAGTCACCCGAAATGAATTTGGATCAAACAACTGATAATTGCACTTTCATAATTTCTTGTGCTATAATATATTAAAATAAAATCCCAAATTCTTTGAACCTAAAACCACAGGTGCGGAAGTATTATAAACCCTAACTCCAGAAAACCGTCCTCGCTCTCTCCAATTCAACACCATCTCTCTCTATTGCTCTTCGAGGTATGTGCCAATCTCTGTTGCTGAACTATTACTTTGTTCATCAGACTTCAACTCCGCGATTCCCCCCATTCTTTTCTCGTTTAAAGCTACTATTTCGCATTCAATATGCTGGACCAAGGGAGAATTTAGCACCAACCTTTTTCATGACTATTTTTTTTCCTAAATCTGCTAAGATTGGTTTGTTTCTTTGTGGAAATAGCTGCAATAGCTAACTTGTTCTTGCCCAATTTGCTGACACTTCTTCGTTCTTCGACATGCTTAAATTACTGCTCTGTTTTCTCTATAGAAAATGTATTTTGTGCTGCCTCTATAGCCTATTGATTAGAATAATTGAAACATGTAATTCATCTCAACTAAAAGTCTAAGCTTATAGTTGGATTGCACATGTTCAACTTGCAACCTCGTGTGTGTGGGCTGATTGTTTTTTTTTATTGGCTCTAAGCAACACCTGACCTTGAACCATAGTCTCTTTTTTATGACCTTTAGCATGAGTTTGGCTCTGATACTAAATTGAAGTATGTGCTCCAAATTGGATTGCACATTTATGTATACGCTTAACAAGAATATTGTTGTCAAATTTTCATGTAAGGTTTGAATAGAGTTCGGGTCAGAGGAGGAAATATAAGGAGCTGTCAATGAGGGCACTGGATGAGAATGAGACCACCCAAGTCTTTGAAAAGCTTTACAAATTTGTGGGCAACAACCTGAAGAACATAGTGGAAAGCCCCTCACATGAGGGCCCTGACCCAGCTCCAGGGCGGTATTGCTTCCGGCTCCAAACGAACCGAGTCTATTATGTTTCAGAATCCCTTGTCAAGAGAGCTACAAACATAAAGAGAGATAACCTGGTCTCTCTTGGGACCCAAATTGGGAAATTCACCAAAGGTGGCAAGTTTCACCTTACGATCCAGTCATTGAGTTTGTTAGCTGCCCATGCTAAACACAAAGTTTGGCTAAAACCCACTTCTGAAATGAGCTTTTTGTATGGAAACAATGTTTTGAAAGGCGGGGTTGGGAGGATTACGGAGAATGTAAGTGAGCATGATGGGGTGGTGGTCTTCTCCATGTCTGATGTGCCACTGGGATTTGGCGTTGCTGCAAAGAGTACACAAGATTGTCGGAAGTTGGACCCTAATGGGATTGTGGTGTTGCACCAGGCTGATATTGGGGAGTACTTGAGAATGGAGGATGAACTTTGAGTCTTTGACAATGAGTGGGGAACTGATAATTCTGGTCACATAGTGCTTTTTGAGTTATTTGAGCCTAATATCGGACCTGCGTTTACTCAAAGGAAAGTTATATTCACCAGTAGAATATACCTGCCTACATCTCGTTTTTTTTCAGCTTCAGATGCTTGGATCAATAGACTGTATGAAGAAACTGAACTTTTATTGTCATGTAACTTAATATTATGGTTGTCAATAGTGCAGTTTGAACAATCTGTCAACACATTATTAATATGGTTGAAGCTGTGGTTAGGCTTTATTGCTTCCCACAACCTCTTGTACATTTTGTAATGGTGAATCCAAAATATTCCAAATGTGTCAAATTGTTAACAGCCTACAGCAAATTGTGGACCCGAGTCCACCTTGTAAANTTTTTAAATTATATATTCACAATTTTAGAACTCTGTATTAGTAATTTTTGAATAATATATTCACAATTACAAAACTTTATATGTGTTGACAAATTTATAACTCTATGTTTACAATTTAGAAATTCGATCTATATTTAACGCTATAACACAATTTTTGAATCTATATAACAAAATTGTGAATATAGAATTCAAAAATTGTGAGCATGGAAAAATAATGTTTTAAAAAATCATTATATTATAGTATTGTGTATTTACAGGGCATTTGGTTGGGAGGAGGGAATTAGGGTGGAAAAGAATTGTAATTCGGTGGAATTGCAATTCAATGAATAAAGTAGGAATTGAAATTACAGTGTTTGGTATGCAGAAATAGGAGTACAGGGAATTGAAAGGTAAGAATGCCCTTATGTTGTGGTAGATGTTGTAGTAGTAGTAATACTAATAATAATAATAATTCTTTAAAATAATAATAATAATAATAATAATAATAATAATTATTATTATTATTATTATTATTATTATTATTATTTTGAAAGAATTATTATTATTATTATTATTATTTCAAATTGAAAAAAAAAAACAAAAAAAAAGGACAAAGAGTATATATGGAATGAGCGAGGGGCAAAATTATCTTTACACCAACAAATTGCCCCTCCTCTCCACCGAATTGCAATTCATGGGGGGTACCCCATGAATTGCAATTCACCATTTGGAGGGAATTGCAATTCTACGGAATTGCAATTCCCTCCAACCAAACACTGTAGTTTGAGAATTCACTGAATTGCAATTCCCCGCAAACTACATCCAACCAAACAGGCCATTAAGTGTGTTTAATGATAACACTTATAAAGATCCCAGGTGTGTCTCAAATATACATTAGATAGTAACTTTGGCACAATTATTTTCGAGATTTTCGAGATTTTCGAGCTCTCTAACTTAAACTAACAAGCCGACTAGGTAAAGGGATCGTAACCGGATCCAACCCTAGCAATATATGTTTTGGTACACGTAAAACTCTATTAATGTTATTATATATATATATATATATGATAGCGTAAATGTAAACGGGGGTACCCATTTGTTACGTTGTATTGATTGTGTATGTAGTGTATGGAGTGTGTATGCGTGAGTATTGGAGGACAGGGAAGGGAAGCTATGGCATCTTCCCTGGAGAAGGAGACTAAAGGACTCCGTAACGAAGGAGAGATTCAAGGATCAAAGGAAGATCAAGGGATGAAGAGAGATAAAAAAAAAAAGTCAAGGACCTTGTGGTCTAGTGGCATCAAACTCTTTTTTTTTATACGGGAGGTGGTGGGTTCGAACCTCAGTGGAGTCAGTTGAGAAAGTAGTTATGAGATACTGCATTCTAATAGAGTTAGTAGTATTCAAAAAGAGAGATAAAAAAAATGAGGTTTATTATGTTATACCAGGAGATAAAAAAAAAAAAAAGAGGTTTATTATGTTATACCAAGAGATAAAAAAAAATGAGGTTTATTATGTTATACCAAGATATTGTTAGAAATGTTAGGAGTAATTTTACAATTGGAGACCCAACTTTTAAATATTATGTGCCACATTTTTAATGAGAAAAGTGATGAAGTGGCTTGGTGGTCTAGTAGTTCATGTGTGCTATGTAAGAGGTTGTGGGTTCAAATTCCCCTTGGTATTGTCCTCTCTTATATTTTGCACTAAGGTTTCAAACAGCTTACTCACAAATGTATGAATAAATGCATTAAGCAATGCTCAAGTAAATAATTGATGTAATTGCTTGGTGGACAAGGTTGTCTGTTGTTTAGTGGTAATAGTCTTTATTCATTTTATTTATTCAACACACAAACGACAACGGTTTTTTTTAAAACCGTTGTCTTTGTGGTGTTGTCTTTTAACAAAATGCACAAAGACAACACACCAACAACAACGGTTACATAAAACCGTTGTCTTTTCTAAAAAAAAATGCACACAAAAAGCCGTTGTCTATGTAGTGTTGTCTTTTGACAAAAAGACAACACACCAACAACAACACTTACGTAAAACTGTTGTATTTTATTACAAATGCACATAGACAACGATTTTTTAACTAAGGATAAATTAGGAAATCTCAAGAAAAAATATAAATCTAAACAATGTGAACCATCCATTTGATTAAATAATTTGAAGGCCTTTTTTTTTTACCCATTATATGCCTAACTTTTTTTTGCTCTTATTAGTATAGTAGATTTTCTTACAAAACTTTTATACTATATCATATATTTTTATAAAATCCTAAATAAATTTATGTATTGCAATTGAATATAGATAACTAAATGTAATTGCCACAAAAATAAAACATATTATAAATGTAAAGACAATATTAATTTCAGGTTAAGAATTAAAACATTCATTTTGTTAATACAATTATTTTTGATAGGCATTGCTTTTATTAATTTCTATTAATACTTATTATTTATATTATAGTTTTTTTCATAAATTTTAATAATATGTCATATATTTTTGTAGATCTTATATACATGTATGTATTGTAATTGTAAAAACAAAAAAAATCAAATTTAGTTGCTACGAAAATAGTGTTATAAATTTAAACACAATCTCACTTTTCACTAAATAATACGGAGTATAATATTACAAGAAAAATAATAATAATAATAATAATAATAATAATAATAATAATAATAATAATAATAATAATACATATATAACACAGAAAAAAAAGAGCAAACAAACAAAAAGAGAGCATGCAATTGTGTTTTTAGTCAGTCGATATACCGTGGACCATGGTCACAAAACGACGTCGTTTCGGTAAGTGGGAGACGGAGCTCCGTAACTGATACTACAGTTCAGATCATCTCAAAAGATATTGACTTACATTTGTTTTTATATTATCAAATGAAACTGTAGTTATATCAAAATATAACTGTAGTTGTGTTGAAATATAACTGTAGTGTATATGAATTGATACTGAATAACAGTTTCACATTTGTGTTTTTATATTATCGAATGAAACTGTAGTTATATCGAAATGTAACTGTAGTTGTGTTGAAATGTAACTGCAGTGTATATGAACTAATACTAAAGTTGTGTTGAAATGTAACTGTAGTGTATATGAACTGAAAGTGAATGCCGCAGAACGGAAACCGTTTCATCAGTATGTTTTCATTAATCAAAACGACGTCGTTTTTTATGCGCGGTCCACAGTAAAATTTGCGGTTTTTAGTAGCTAACTCAAGGGAAAGTGTTTTCCTAATAGTGTCCTTTGTTGGTACAATTACAAACAACAATAAAGAAATTTTTTAAAAAATAACCCCCTCTTTATTATTTATTGGTCAAACCAATTATATTCTTTCTTAAATACATTTTTTTAGTAATTTTTAACTACTTTTTAATTTGATTTTTTTGTGTTTAATCAATCATACTTTTAATGTAATTTCTAAATATATAAATTTTATATACTAACATTCAACTTAGTATTATGAAAAAATTGAATTAAAAATAACTTCAGTCAAATCTTGTTAATCGAACCAAACAAACAAAATGGAACAAAAGGAGTAATATGAAAATAGTTGATCCATTTCAAATGTGATGAAGACATTAATTATTGATTCCTCTCATCAATATAGGAGACCACGTCTACTCAAGGACCCATTATATTCAATGAGGGTGATAAATGAGAATGATGTGATTTGAATTACTCAAATTTGGTTGACTTTTTTTTTTTTTTTTTAAATATGATTAATTACTTTTTTTTATTCCTTATGAATATCATTAAAGTCTAAAGTGTATTACAATATTTTAAAAGCACTCCAATGCTAAAATTATTT
>CM008339.1:11610148-11621446 GCA_002525835.2 Ipomoea batatas
TAAGAACAATTTTTTATGATAAAAAATAATAGGACAATATTTGTAAAATAATGTACAATAGTATCATTATAAAAATATAGAGAAAAATATTAATATCATAATGACCTAAATCATTCCCAATTCCGCAAAGGCATAAATAAAATATTGAGTGTTGTTCTAAATAATAATAATAAAAAAGATTAATTAAATGAAAAGGGGTGGGGGGACTTAACATAGATTTGTTTTTTTTTTTTTTTTTAATGCAAGAAAATAATTTTTAAAGATTTTTATTTGTAATCTTTGATGCTCAACTTTGATTGCTATGTATATATAGTCTGGTTACTTAATTGACTAAAGTTTATTTTAAATTTTATATGGTATTTTTTTAATACACTCTAACATATTCATAGTATATGTTCAACAATTATGTCAATTCTGATTGGAATGGGTTCGAACTTAAGATCTTCCTTATGAAAATCAATGAGTAAGTTAAGAATAATAAATAATTAACGCAATATTCCGTTACTAAAATTTACATTGGCGGTATTCATATGTAGAGTTATTTATGAAAAGTAAATGATATAATATAAGGTAAAGTATGAAAAAAATACTAAAATTAAAATAATATAAATCGTATCATCCATTTCAATAAACAATTAGACCAACATCTTTTAGTTCCCGTTATATGCATAATTTTATTGGATATATATATAGAGGTAAATCTAATAATTGTGATGGCCATACTTTATACTTTAGCATAAGGATGATGACTTTACTACTATCTGTCCATCCTACCTTTCATGTCTTAAACTTAAAAGTTAAATTTCAATAATCATTTTTTTTGTCCATCCACGTGTCATAATAGTGGAATGCGATACCAAACCAAAACCTATAAATTCTCAATTTGATAATGCATAAGGTCCTTATTATCACTTTTTACCTTTATTTTTTAAAATTGACATAATATATTCATATTGATTTAGAAAGAAAATGAGTCATCATAATTTTTATTTATTTGATTGTTTATTGATTTTCTTCTTCTAATAAAAGCAAAATAAAAGTTTTTATTCCGAAAGGAGTGACTGAATATATGAAGTATAATTTTTATATGAGAAAGTCACAAGTTTGATTTGATCAATGGTAAGATATGCTATTTTACTCTTCTGATTTTACCAACTAATGTTCACTTCCAAATAATAAAACTCACTTATTATTGTGGGTTGGCGAATGAAAGTGCTATAAAAATGAGGATTGATGTGGCGATGGATTATGGTAACAGTCGCATGGGGTTTGGATAGTGTGTTCGCGAGTGGGATGGGAGGGTGATGGGGGTATATTAGTCATGTTTGCTAAAAGAGGTTTGTATACGGTTCACGAGGCAGAAGCTATGGGGACTAGGGAAGCGTTGAGTTGGATTAAGGAGAGAGGGTGGCAGAAGGTTGTTCTAGAAACATATGCCCAGATTGTTACGCGTGCGGTAATAACCGGGTCGAATATTACGCTGTTTGGCTTCATTATTGACGAGATCTGTGAGATGTTGTGCCTTTTGCCTTTGATTAAATTTCGTTTTGTGCCTCGTAGTGGTAACAGGGTGGCTCATGACGTAGCTCAACATACCCTTCGTAGCGGGGAGGACATAATTGAGCATTTTGACTCTATTCCAAATTTTATTTCTGCTTCCTTATGTACGGACTCAAATATGGTTTAATATATTCGGTATATTCGGTGTTTTGGTTGTTTTTCAAAAAATAATAATAATAATAAAACTATTTTACTAAATACATTGTGATTTGATGACATCACTATTATTTTTCATAAGGAAGATCTCAGTTTCGAGTCTCATTCGAATCAAGGGTCGACATAATTTGTTGATCAGATACTATAGTTAGGTTAGAGTGTACCAAAAAAAGTAATAAAAAACTTTTATTATTTACTAACGTACCATGAATTGACTAACACACTCAGAATTTTTTTAAAAAAAAACAAAAAAAAAACAAAACAAAAAAGAAAAGAATTTACTCAATAATAATATACGGAAAAAAAAAAAGATGATTAGTAAGAGAAAAATGCAAGATCACTTTTGACATTTAGTTTTTTGTAGTGGCTGGTCTAATAGTTCAAGGGTTGCAATTTAGATTCCCTTTTAGCAGTAAGGTGAAAGGATGAGAACTGAATGTATTGTATTGAATTATGTGAGTTAAGATACACAAAAAGTATAGAAGTATACTGTATATACAAATATATAATTGATATTCAGAATATATTTCGACAAAAATTTAAAAAAAAAAAAAAAGTTATGTTATATAATTGGTTTATGACTCATCAACTACTCAAAAAGACAAACTAAGTTACATTAGATATCAAACTGCTTACTTTTCAAACTAGTTGACCAACAAGTTGTTTCTTGAGTAGGGCAAACCCATCAGTGGGGTTTTTGTGCAGAAATTTCAAGCCAAATAGAATAGAGTAGGCTGAGGTTTAAAAAAAAAAAAAGAAAAAGCAGCTTCAATGCGTTTAATAGGCGTGTGCATTATTGGCCAAGATCTTGTGATCCTGTATTCTTATGGGAAGTTGTGAGTTCGAGCCATGGCGTATTAGCGTGTGCATTAGGCATGCATTTTCGGTCAAACTCACATGCATGCGAAGCAACAATTTCTTTTATATTTTTTACTTTTCTCTTGTGAACCCCACAAAAAATCAATTCTTCTGCAACATGCTCTTTCTTCTATCACTTCTATTCTCTTCCCTCCCTGTCTCATTTTACATGTCGTATTTACTATTCATTGATCAACTCAATCATTCTTTCTTCGATTTTTTTTTCAACATTTTATTATAAATTTTAAATGTTTTATATTTAATAATACTTTTAACATAATTTCTAAATATATAAAGTTTATATATTAACACTAAATTAAATTATAAATAATTCAGTCAATTCTCAATAACTAAATTAGATACACAAATAAAATAGAAGGCCGTGTATTAGTTATAGGGTTTAAATTATGTGTATAGTCTCATATATAATATTTATCAAGTTTAAATTGAATATTTTCTTTTTAAAAAAATCATATTATAGGATGATATCTGCATCAATTTGCAACTTTACGAAAAACTGTCATTGTTATCTTATTCATTATTTAAAATTAAAAAAAAAAATTCTTATCTTATCCAAAATTATTCATAATATACCGACCATGTTGATGTCTACATCAATTTCTAACATTAAAGAAAAAAATAATACATCATCGTTATACTCATTTCTTAATATATTTTTAATAGAACTTATACGGAGTAATTTTCATCTTACCTAAAATAATTCATAGTACTAACTAGGTTGATGTCTGCATCCATTGGACCACTTGCAACCCCAAACTGAATATATATATATATATATATATATATATATATATATCAAGTTGATCGGATAATAGAATTGGTAACTACAAGATTTCAAGTTCAACTTCTCATGCAAACTGTCTATTGACTTATTAATTTGAATCAGTCAACTATGAGCAACCTAAATTGGTTTATACCTTGTAGTCCTTTTACCGATTAGGGTCATAAGACGTGCTTCAACCTATTTTCTGATAAAGAACGTAGACTTTTCTGTAAATAAAAAATCTTCATCGTTATTCTTGTTTTCAGAAAAATAAAAATTAAATTACATGGAATAAAAATGTTTGTGAAAACTCTTTACCATTTAACATATCAATATATAATTCTTATTTAATTAATAAATAGATTTATTTTTAACATGAAATGGTATCAACAACATCATAGTAACCAATGAAACGTGGAAAAAATAGATAAACGATGCTTTCATGTTACATGAAGTGATTCTTTCTTCTATTTTTTTATTTTTTATTTTATCCATTTAAGTTTCTTGTGGGTCTCAACGTTGAACCAATGAACTCTTGACACTGCTTTTCATTGCATCGTTCTTCGTTAATAATGCTTTCTTTGACAATGTTCTCTTGTATGACCAACTTAAATAACAATATTTAATTTGTTACCATAGGTTGTAAATTTTAAGAAGATAACTTAGACTAGGTTCGGAGAAAACAGGCAAAATGAGAGGGACGGCACCGCTTTTCTTTCCATTCACCTTAATCTCATCATCACTACATCCAAAAGGAGGGACACAAACCTAATTTTTCGCTCTTCACATAGTATCCATATTTCTTAAACTATTCATCATTTATCCTATGTTTATATAATAAATTATCGATTATAGTTATTTTATTATTTTGTTTTTAGGTGACAAAGTATTCTCTCACGAGTGTAACCCCAGCTTAATCAAATTGTTTATTTAATAATTATAAAGTTACAAATTCGAATTAATTTAAATTAAAAATTCAATCTTAAGAACGGTCTACTGACTTTTTTTAATTTGTACATGTCAACTATATACTATATCCTTATAATATTTTAACAGTTAAGATCATAAAGCGAGATTTATCACATAATCAGATAGTAACTTCCATATGCCATTTATCTACATCCTTATGATTGTCTTTTTTTTTGGGTGTAACCCAGGGTCGCCACCTTCGGACACAATGGCTAACCCCTCGCTGGATTGTAGACACCTCTATTGGGTGAGATACCTGGCCTGGAGATTTAAGGCTACTCCATACCAAAAGCCCATCCTTATGATTGTCTAATAATATCTTTGCTTATCAAATTTATACACATTTTACTTTAGTATTTTAAAGAACTAAAATATTTTACTTTAGTATTTTAAAGAACTAAAATGTGTACAAATGTGATGGTCAATGACATTATTGAACAAAATTAAAAATCGATCAAAGTGGTAAAACCACTTCAGTTAAAAAAAAATCATTTTAATAAGTTATTATATTTATAAACTATAGGAAACTTTTGTCCTATCCGGATACATATCATACTGTATATTTATATGCATTTTACCCCATAAATAAAGGTCCAACTCGATAGTTGTCTATTAACAGTAAACAAGAGTAAACCATTTAAAACATCTTAAAACACACTCTAAACAAGTATATAATGCAACAGCTTGTCTATACAAATGTAGTCACACATGTTACTTAATCTATCCCCAAAAAAAATGAAGATGAAAAAGGAAAACAAAAGGTGTTCATCCCTTTAGAAACCAAACCGCTACTCAGTTGCACAAGAGAAACCTCGAGTTTCAAGAGATTTGAGTCTTCTAATACAGGTCAGGAAATCTCAGCAATGCGGCACATTGTAATCTCCTGTTGTTTAAAATACCGTCTATCCTCTTCGTCGACAAGAACAAGATTCAAATAGTATTTCACGCTGAATTTGTTGTTGATGTTCAGATATGTTGGAGTAAGTTCATACGGACTAAGGAAGAGCCGGATGGGAATCGACTCACCTGCAAAAGCAAGTGCAAATTTCACTAGTTACTGAAGTTCCTACCTCAAGGATCAAACCCTGTATGAAATCACCATTTATGGTACTATGTGTGTGAACAAAATATAAAGGACGGGTTTATATTATTAGTATATTACCTCTGACAGGTGCACCATCCATCAACTCAAATTTTGCAAGGGTCTCCGTCTCAACATGGGTATTTGCCCCCGACCCTGTAGATTCCCGGCGTCTGATCTCAAGATCCATGTTCTTTATCTTGATTCGTACAAGGAGGAAATATATTTTGCCTATAATAACATCTTTCAAATGGTACCTGTTTATGTAAAATTTAGTTGTACTCAGAGGATATATACATATACACACACACACACACAAGAAAATCAGAGAGAACTAATACATTTACAGAATTTGATAGTTAAAATTATAATACTAAAATAGTCGAATGACTGTTACTGTGTGAAACATGCCCTCTAAGTTAGAAGTGCAAGAACATCTGACAATATAATCTTACTTGCTCTTGTTGTACTCAAATTCAATATGAAGGCAATCTTCAATTCCAACTTCCA
Organism: Ipomoea batatas; assembly: GCA_002525835.2. NCBI lineage: Eukaryota > Viridiplantae > Streptophyta > Magnoliopsida > Solanales > Convolvulaceae > Ipomoea > Ipomoea batatas. The sequence goes on from CM008339.1 coordinate 11,616,067, forward strand.
TCTACAAGTAACAAAGATGAATACTACAATAGTCAACCCAGTAGTTGCAAACGGATGTCGAGAAAGATATCATAAAAGATATAGATTAGTATATGTCACTAAATATTGTAAAAGATTGTTGTATTAGTAGGTACATGTAGGATACATAGAGTTCACAAAGATAAATTTTAATTGGTATATATCATTAAATATTGCAATAGACTGTTGTACTAGCAATATGTACTATGTGGGATAAATAAACTTCCGATGGATAGGTCACCATTTCCATTCATATATCTCCACAAATATCAAATAAATAATGTCCAATAGTACACTATTGTAAAAGAATAGCACCTTAATACTATTGTTGATTGATGGAGGCGGACTATAGTTGCGCACCTGATTCATCAATATTAAATAAAGATTGGTGAATATACTGTCAGATGCCACTAAATAGCTCAAAGCCAAAAATGAAGTAAAATAAACTAAAATACAGGACTCAAGTCTTTCCTACTAAATACCACAAACACAAGTAATCTTTATTCTGGATTCTACAGATTAAATTGATCATGCCAACAATCAATTCCATAGTCTGTGGGCAATGTGGCATTTATACAGGCACATGCAGGATGAGGATGTAAAGACAACAGTTAGAAGTTCAGGATAAAATTTTAGGGGAAAAAGATTTATAATGTTTTAAAAGAAGAAAATAAGATTTGCACGGAGAATTTCTCCAACTGTTATAGAAGTTGAGACATGTTTTATGTTATGTTTCCATCAAGTATGATTATGATATTCCCCAATCCACCAACCTTTTCTTTTTATTATTCACCATATATATATATGGGTCTTTGTCTTCAAAACAATCATAAAGTACTGTGTAAAAAACATTAAAGACGTGTGGGTGAAGAGTAAATAATACCACAAAGTCTTGGTATTCCACTATGCTGCCACCATAGCCCCGGCTTATTGTAACTTTGAGGACGTACCTAAACCAGAAGAAGGTTAAGTCTCAGAACTATCTTTGGTAATAACTTATCCAGTAGCATTAGTAAATGACAAATCAATCAAGAACTTTGCAAAGGATAAGGAAATAATGCTAAATGTTTTCAAATTTCCTGCATTTGACATAAAATAAGTATTCTGCAATTCATCCAATGCAAAAAATATGAAGTGCTCCTTTGCAAATCAGTGAAACACTGAAGATTTTCTTATCATAATTTGTCAATGGCACGGTTGATTTCGGGCCACTTTATACACATCTCTATACTGTGTGCCTGCAGGATTTAATATGTAAAGCCACATTTTATTTCTCTTGCACGATTCATTTTCTTTTGTTGCATAAATGATGGCCCTTCCAGTTAAAGTAGAACCAAGCAAACATTACTCCTTGCAAACATTGATAATGCATTATTCTTTTTAGACCATGTCCATAAACTATTTTTGCTCAACATAGTTAAATATATGCATGGATTTGGCAAGTCGTTATGATGAAATGAAGCATCTAGCAGTCAACGTCTTGGCTGCTCCTTAGAAAGTGCTTGAACTTGTTAAATTTGAATTCTAGGTTAATGAAAGGAGAGACAAATCAAAGCCATGCATTTTGCAAAAGTAAAAGTCACATGTGACAAACCTACCTAAGACGGACATTAACCCCATTGTACGTCTCATAAGGCATTTCAACAGTTGAAAACTCAAACGGGTATGTTTTCCTATCATATAATTCACCAGGAACATCCAGCTCTCGAACTGCAAGGAATTCAGATATAGGAAACATAGCTCAAAAAGACTGAAAAAGTAAAAGGATACAATAGGGCCAATGAAAGTGCTCAGAAAAGTAGTGAGAATGACATTGTTAGAGCTTAAACAAAATAACAGAGAAAAATAAATTTATGTGGGTAATAAAAAACTAACTAAATAAACTGAACATGGCAGATGAAAGGGCATCCTGGTCCATGAAGCAAAGGAAACAATGCACTCACCCAGAGAGGTAAAGTCATAGAAGTTCCCTCTATCAAAGTACATTTCTGAAAAGGAAAAACAAGTGAGACATGAATGTCATTCTTTGAAATAAAAGAGATGTCATTGGCAGATATGCTTGCACAATTACTGGTGCTCAACAACAGCATAAAGGAAAATACTAATGACTGCCCGAGTGTGGAAATGATTAACCAAACCACTTATGGATTGTAGAACAAGAAAGAAAATCACCATCACATTATGCATGATCAGACTGAAATCTGCATGCCCCAAAGTTTACATAGTGACTCTTGTTAACAGAATGGATTAAAACTGTGTTTTGCATTTGAAAGGGAAGAGGAGAAAGCATACTCTTAAGTCCAAAAAGAATGTAGATGTAGTAAAAGAAAATCTTAAGCCCCTAATGGAAAGCATATACCAGTACTAAAAACCAAGTTAATACTAACCTATCTGACCGAGCAGCTCAACCTTTATTCCATTGTGTTCAACCTTCTTTCCTGATATTGGTTCAATTGATATCTGAGACATCATCAAAAAGTATTTTTTCCTAGGGTTAACAAAGGTTTAAGTGAGCTAGACGAGATGGAATATAAAAGACCAAAAACATAGTGTGAATACCTTCCCAGCTATGTTTTCTTGGCTTTGAAAAAGTGGGACCATTACTGTTTGGCCATTTTCCTTCTTCAATGGTATCTATCAAAGTACAGAAATGAATGAGGGGGGAATGTGAAGTATATCCCATAGAAGACCAATAATGTCAACTAACAAAAAAGGTAAAAGTTGGTTTGTATTTCTCTAGTCTTATTTGTATAGGAAACATATGGAGGCAATGAGTTATCAATTTCAGTAGTGATTAACTATGAGTTCTGTCTATTTCATTGTCAATTGCAAGAAAGACAGCATGTAAGAAAGTTCCAGAAACCTACGTTTACATGTATTTTTTTCACTACCTGAAAGTTATTAAAGCTGGTACTTGAGTAGTTTTGAAAACTATTATGTCCTCTTTATCGCCAGAAAGATTTTTCACTAGAATAAAGTATCATCAAGTTATCACCAAGGATAACTCAGCCTATTGCTGAAGCACCCAGAGAATGGAATATGGCCTCTGAGAAAAACAGTAAACACTTCCAATACCTGCTTCCTTGACTTCCCATCTGTCAATGTCACTGAAATGTGGCATGCTGGCTTGAAAGCTCCAAGTATATAATTCTGTCACACAAAAGTACCATCAATCCAACAACAGAGAAGTAGACAGAGCAAGATGATGAAATTCAAATTGCAATCCCGACAACAATAAATAGCAGGATAAGAAACATTACCATGTTAATAGAGAACGAACTTCAATCTAAATTTATTTTCAAACGATCTGCATAGACATAGATATAAAGATTAGCATTGTATACTTGTATTGTAATAACAGCTCAATTTGGCATGTGCAAATAATTTTCAAAACCTGATCTCAGAACTGCAAAATGAACAAAAAAATCCAAACCTCTAACTCACATTTCTCACTCAAATTCAGACCAGATGAGCAGCACAAAATAGTAAACCAGCTAGTAAAAACTAGAAATCAGCTGTGTCTACAGCACTACAGCAGGTAGAAAGTCATAACCGGGAGACACATAGGCTCCAGTAAACAAACAACTATTTGGTAGTAAATTCAAATACAGACGCCATCATTTCATAGAATTAAGACATTGATTACAAAAGCAATTCAGCGAAATCTCAAATACGCAAACTGCTAGAAGTAAAAGATCCTCCAAAAATCAAAATTCAAAGAACTAATAAGAAAATAAGAAAAAAAATTGTGAAGTAAATCGATGAACATATGAATGATCATGTACAAGAAAGCGGAGATGTGTGCAGGAAGTAGCTGATAGAAGAGAGCTACCTGGGATCGTGAAGAAGAGAAGTTCAGCGACTTCAGAGCCCTAACGCAATACTTTCTTCTTCTTTTTTTTTTTTTTCTTGAAGAACTAACGCAACACTTTCTACTTTTGCATTTTGATTGAAAATGAAATTAAAAATAAAAAATAAAAGGTCCGTACTATTTAGGCTTAAATCGCCTCTTTATTTAGTAATGATTTCAAGTTTCACTCTTTGTGGAAATATCTATTACGAAGTACGGAGTAATTTTTTGATTAAATTATTTCATTGTAATTTTTTATTGATTATAATTATAATTTATAAGATAATTTCATTTCACCAAGAAGTATATTTAGATAGTAACTATGAATTTTTCTGTAAATCATACCTCACTAACAAGTGTCCAAAGCCGACAAAGAGCCCACCATATTAAATTAAATAAATTATGTGTCATTTTTCATAATTTAGAACTCATGAACCAATCGAGGTACCCACATATATATTTAATTCTTAGTGAGATTTGAATTTAAATTTAGATTTTTACGATTTTTTAAGTCTTTTATAATTTAGCAAGTTTGTAAATAGAAAATAAGAAAATATGTGAAATTGGTTATTCAACTTATAATTTTTGTACAATTAAATTATTAAACTTAAAATACGTATAATTGAACCATTAAATAACGAACCAAGGAAAAATACTTGCATTTGGATTTTTTTTTTTTTCTTCAAGTAATTTAAGTTGAAAACAATTACATATTTCCTCTCAACTAACATGGCAAAGGAAGAACCCAATGGAGTAGCTCAAGTGGCAAGTGAGCGAACGCAAGTGTACTTAGACCGTTAAATAGACAGAGAAAGGCTCCGTAAATTTACCAAAAAAATCATGGCAAAGGAGAATGCAACTCTTAATACATACCATATAAGAAATGTGATTGGATTCTATTCAAAGAAATTGAGAAAGTATCTCAATTGTACATATTTTATAGTTTTTTTTTTTGTTCAATTGCACATTTTTTAATTTAATGATTTAATTATACCAAAGCGATAAGTTCAATAATTTATTTTACACTTTTTCTTTTAAATTATATAAGTAACTTTTCTATGTGAATTTAGATATCATTTCTTATTCTTACTCACATAATAATCTCACAAATATCTTACAATATACATAGTTATTTAAATTTAGCAATTTTGTATCAACATTATAAAAAGTGATGTAATAGACTAATAGTATTTGTATTGCTAGATAAAATTAATTTAATCAATTTTTAATCGAATTCTATATGTTACATTTATTCTCAACTATGGACAGGTGACTGACAAATGAGGTAAATGTCCACAACCAAATCCATACCTCCACTTATGCATTAGTATATACTTGTCTTCTGAATATATTATATTGTTTGTTAGGTGGATGGTTAAATCCAACATCTTGTCAAAATATAATATTGGTTGCTATATAAGTATAAGAAAATATATTTACAATGGTAAACACGTGTCGTGGTTGCCTATGTAGTTGGACTTTGATCCCTATTTTAATTAGTGAAATCATTAT
>CM008339.1:11622797-11633420 GCA_002525835.2 Ipomoea batatas
ATAATATAATATTGATTTAAGAACCTAATATGCTCAATTTGATAAATATAACTAAATTTTTAAAAGAGACATATAAATCATGGAAACAAAAGTGTAATTTTTCCTTATATTTATTTATTAAACTACTTAATCACATCTAGTCCGAGTAGTTACACAAACCTTACAGGTGTATTGCTCAGGAGTCAGGTCATACCAACCTTGCAATTCAGGACACAATTTCTTATTTATAGGAATAATTATATTGGTCAAACTATTAATTGCAACTGTCATAAAAGTAATGGCTCAATTAAATTTTATACATCTTTTCCTATATTTCGTACAAAATTTATATATGAACTTAGATGACATACTAATGTTATTTTTATATAACACTTCTTAACTAGTTTTTCTCAAATTTATTTTAAATAAATGATTATGCAACTCATAATATTATAACAGTATTCTTTAACACCTGTCCTCATTTTGTGATAGGTAATTAAGATACCGTTTCATTAATTATTTGATATGGCCCGAACATAATTTTGCATGAAGAAGAAGAAAGAAAGGAATATATCACAGCCCATGCATTCTCTTTCTCGCTTACCAGCGTTTCAGTCGTCGTCCTCTTATCGGACGACGACGATTATCCTTTCTTCTTTCCGGCCACCTTTTTCCGACAAACAAAATGTTTCCTCACGCCTCATACAATAAGCTCCTAGAAATCAACGTCATCTCCGCCCACGATCTCCCTCCGGTATCCAAAACGCTGCGCACATACGTCGTCGCATGGCTAGATTCCGGCCATAAATTAACCACCAAAATCAATCACAACGGCCACGTTAACCCTACCTGGAATTACCGGCTCGCCTTCCCCTTCGACAATCGGTTTCTCGATTCCGACAAATCCGCCGTCAATTTCGAGATCTATAACGTCGCGTGGCTCCGCGACCTTCCGATCGGCACCGCTACGCTTACATTGAACAGCTTCTTCCCGCCGCTCACCGCCAGAAAGCCGGCCGTGCGACACGCCGCCATTCCGATTCGCAGTCCGTCGACCGGACAGATACAAGGAACGATTAACGTTACCGTCAAATTGATCCACGACAGTCCGCCGGAAACGGAATCCGGCAGTCAATTAAGCGTTTCCACCTTGAATAAACGCGACGACGGCGAAACGTCAGGAGAAGATGAGGATAAAATTGATGGCGATCAGAATCTGGAGCTTGAAATTAAAAGTGCGAAGAGCGTGAAAATCGTGTCGGAAAAAGACGATGGTTCCCCTGGCGATATGAAGCTGAGAAACTGTCCGTCTTTCAGCGCATCGTACGTCTCCGGGATGCGTCCCCTGCCGTCGGAAGTGGCGGCGGGTTTGAAGAAAGGGCTGTATTATTTCCCCGGCGAGGAAGAGGAGTACGGGAGTTCCATATTCGAGAACTGGTCCGTCCCTGATGAAACCAAGAGCAAATCTTCCAAGGCCGTGTCCTGGCAGGTAGACCACAAGGTAATGTTGTAAAATTTGACTAAAATTGGTATTTAAAGTCATCATTTTTTAACCAGTGTTGCAAAAGTTAGTATAACCTTTATACACCTCCTGGCCACCTAATGTATCACGGATTTAGGGTGGTTTAACCGGCCAACTAGGCCGCTTAGGCGTTGACTGTCTAGGCCTCCTAAATCGGTGCTTACGACGTCTAGTCGATAGATTAGCTACAAACTATTTTTATTTTCCAAAATAGGTTATTTCAAACAACATCATTTTGAAATAACCACTCCTTCCAAAATAGGTTATTTCAAACAACATCATTTTGAAATAATCACTCTTAGGTTGCTTGACACCCAAGGAGCTCATAGCGATTTTTTTAACCATGTTACTAATATAATTTCTGCAAATCTTTTTTTATTTGAGTGAATGATATATTGATTTTATATCTATTAGAATATATATAATACTTTTTTTAGAAGTTTAAATTGTATAACATAAGATAAGACTTTCCCTTACCGACAAGGAAAATAGTCATGGGATTGTGTGTGTTTGGTAACCCGGAAAATGACTCCTGAAAAATATCTTTCGAGTTTTTGGTGTTTGGCTAAAATGACCGTTTCGCATGTTCTTGGTCAAAATGACTAGAGTCGGACATTTTTTTCCCTTTTTCTTATATAATAAATATTATTATTTTATATATTTTTATATTATTTTAAATAAAATAATAAAATATATAAGTATACAATTCTACTCATTTCACAAAAAATAACCAAACACAAGACATTTTTCCATAATGCTTCCACAAAATATTTGTCTGAAAGTCATTTTTCTGCTTTCCAAACGGACAAAAAACAATACTAGGAAAATTTGAGACTGTTCTATCACTTATATTTTTTATAAAAAAAAAAATTATTTCCTACAGGGAATCCCGATGGCCGGAAAGGATCACGGCAGCTCCGCCGCATGGTCGTCTAACACGAAGAGAACGAAACTATCAAAAAATCACCGCCGGGGCCGCTCCGGTGGAGGATTGATGTCGTGTTTTGGAAATGCTTTAGGGCTTCGATTCCGTTTCATATGTGGGTCCAATTCCAAGGAAGAGAAGAAGAAGAAGAAAAAAGAAGCCGGCCGCCATTGTTGATGATTACTTGCTCCCCATTGTTCCTTAAACCCATCCTTTTTGTTGCCTGGGAAAAATGCATGCAGGTTACACATGATATTTTTTCTTTATATTATTTGCTGTTGTACATCACATCATATGTACATTGATTCCAAAGTGAAATTTCTTTTTCTTCTTTCACATTTTCACCCTAAGTTTGGATTGGTTCTTTGTTACAATGTACTATATGTCCATACATAATTTCTCAACATATTAAAGTACAAAGAGTCAATACCCTACACTGTGGTTCGAACCTGAGATCTTAAAAAACTAGCAAAGCAAGATGTTTGATTTAGAAGAAATTTTACCATCGATCCAATATATAAGTATTATCCACAACATCGACTCAAATTCGCCTATTAAAAGTTGCATTTTAAAAACTATTCTTAATTAGTTTAATTAACTCGAGAAAATTGTTTTTAATGAATTTAGTTAACTGAAGATACTAGGAATAAGTATGTAAAATATGTCATCAAATAAGGATATCAAATAGTAATACAAAACTATGTATGGTCCGTTTATATTAACATAAACATATGAGAATAAGGTGTGTACAATTATCTGCTAAGAAAGTAGCAAAATAACATTACAAGTTGAATTTAATAATAAATATTTCATCAATTATAATCGAATAGAATAAACTTAAAACAGAGACAGGTGCTAAATTTAAATTATTTTTGTCCTCAATGCAATTTGCTTCGTGACCATTTTTGGGCTTTTGGCTGCCAAGGATTGAGTGGATCAAAGTAGGCTAACATGGCAAATTGTCAAATTGACTTGAAAAGCAACTTTTTGGGGCAATTGTTGCAATAAACCAAGAGATGAAGGACCCCACCTGTAATTATCGAAGGTCCCCCGCCCACCACCGCAAAGAGACGAGGTCGTCATCCATCGACCATCAACACCACTAGACTTGTATACAGTATATTCTCTCATCGCTGACCATTAAAAAATGCCCACACTTCTCAGCCGTCGGATTACTTCAATCTCCACGAACATATCATATATGAGCGAGTAATCCAAACCAACAGTCCAAAAACCACCGCTTACCCGCACGCAAGTGAATCCCCAATCATAGAAAACCCAAGTTGATGTTAAACAGACAAGGCTAATCAAAGGTTGTAACAAATCCACTTTGCAATGTTTGGATAGTTTTTTTTTTTTTTTTTTTTTTGGTCGGGGATGAGAATACGTACAGATAAATCTTTTTTTGTCATAACTCTTCACATTTCGAAATTTATTTGTCCTAACTCTTCACATTTCGACTCGACAGAAGTCACAGAACGTAGTGGGAGAATGTAGATCATGCTGAACTTCAAACATTGATCTTTTCTCCGTGGTGGGAGAATGTAGATCATGCTGAATTTCAAACATTGATCTTTTCTCTTAAATACTACGTAATTTTTAATAAAAAATCACAATAAAACATGTTAAATTAATCTCGTTAAGAATCAAATTTGTAATCTTGATAAATTTAAAGAAAAAAGTTAATAAATTAATCTCGTTAGGAATTAAATTTGTAATCTTATCAATTTTAAGTTAAATTCTTCTTCTTTCATTATTAAGTTAAATATGACCCTATTTGCTCCAAAAATATGACCCTACTTGACTGGAGCGGTGATTGTTTTGTAATTTTGTGTGAGTACTCAACAAAACTAATGTTAGGAACATAGCGGTCAAAATCATCATTATCGTCTTAAAGAATCAATTATCATTCGCTGTATTTAGCAAGTCAAGAGGAGCTCAATTCGAATCTTTCTATTAGGACACACGGAAGGAGCAGCGAAATCTTATAGGACTCTCCCCGCCTGAGCTTCCCGGCACACGATTCGTCAGCCGCCGCCGAAACTTCAATCAGATTCCTCTTCTTCTCAAGGTCCAATCCTTATCTTTTTTGTATCTTTCTCCATTTTCATGATAAAAGTTCTAGTCTTTTTGCATACCCACTTTAAGATTGATTCTTGTGATGACATATCTCTGTATCAAATCCCTTTTTTTTTGTAATTTTTTTTTTGTTTTTCCTTGTTATTCTTGAACTGGGTTGTTCCTTGGAGCTTGAAGAACTGGAAGAGTATTTTTAATTTTTTTTTTTCTGGTTTAGGTTTTTTTTTCTGGAGGAAAGTTGTGGTTGGATGGTGGGGCCATTTCTTTGGACATGTTGTATGAATAATTGAGGTTGGGAAGGTGCTGTTGGGGCCATTTTAGTGGTAGACAGTCTGTGATACTCTGATTATAGTTTATAACCCAAGTTATGGTTCAATGTGTGTGTATCAGTGTATGTATATGTAGTATATCTATTTTTCTCATAATTGGTGTTTCTTAGAGTCATTGCCATGAGAATTTGAGTAGTGAACTCATCCATTGAATGAAACATATTGGTTGGCTGGAAATTTGTATAATACCATCAAAAGAATGGCTGTGTCTGGCATTTGCTTAAACTGGTCTGTGATGGTTTGGAACAGCTTACCTATGCATTTGGCTTATGCGGAATGATATCAAGATTTTTTTTAGATGAAGAGAGAAACTGTAGTCACTATCTGATGGTGTGCATGGGGTAAACCCGCATTGTAACCTTGACCACAAGGAGGTAAACCAGTCTAGGTTGTCCATAGCTGACCGGCTCAAACCAAGAAAGCCAATAGGTTGCTCTTGCGGAGAATTGGACTTGTAACCTAGTGGTTACCAAGTCAACAACCTGACTAACTTGGTTGGCTTGCCCTGGCATCAAGATATTTGTTGAAAACATATAATGGGTCTGAAAATATGATTTTTAAAAGTCTTTTAGCTGCCAATCTCTAGATCGGTGGTGTTAAAAATTCTGTTTTATTGGTGTTTATTTCCTGGATTTTCTTGCACTTTAAGAGCTAGAACACTCTTTTTAAATTTTCGGAAAATTTAAGAAAAGTCTCTTAATAGTTAGCATCTGACTATAAATCTGTGGTATTTGGTTTTCCCTGTTGAGATTTGGTCCTAATTCCAACTTTGTCAACTATTCCACAGGTCAACTGGCTTGAGAGCCACTGTTATTTGATTTGTGCAGTTTGCATTGGATTTGAATTGGAAAGACGGTTTGTGTAGTGAATGAGTTTTTAGTTCAATTTATGGAACAATGATGAATGCACGTATTCAACGATCAAGTGAAGCACAGCACAGTAATGTGGGTGTCTCTGGAGCTATGTCTACACCTCTACCAATTCTACCTTCAATAGAAGAGAAATTTCCAAAGCTGCCAGGCCCGCTTCAAGTTAACCATAACTATGAGAGAACGGTTTACCCGCTTTCTTCTAGGATGAATGCATCAGCTTCAAATGGCGGGACATTAGGCCACCCTACTTCATCTTCTTCTGGGTCGCAAAAAGACCTTCACATTTCTCCCCAAGAAAACAAATCTCGTAATTATCCATTCATTTCAAATTCGTCTATAGATGGGCCATCTTTGGCCTCTTCGCATTCAGGTATACAGTCTAGCGCACTGGACAGTTATCCCGTGGGCAATGGTATTGATTCCTGGAGTAAAGATGAATGCCGTGATTTTCTTGATTATACAACGAGCATTCCGGGTCAAAATGGCCAGGTAGAAACAGTTGCGGGTGTCATGTCATCTGATGACCATGCTAAAAGAACTGATTGGCAAGAATGGGCTGATCAGCTAATTAACGATGATGACACTCTGGCGGGTACCAGTTGGAGCGATATTCTTATTGATGTTGATGTCCCCGATCCGGAACCCAAGGTTCGTTCCTCTACCCCGATGAGTGATGCCCGTGTTGTGTGATTTATTATTCTGAAAATCTTAATAGACTCTCCACTAGATATCCTTGTTCTTTGATTGCCTTGAAGCTTATGCTAACAAATGCCAATTTACCAGTTTCGTTCCTTCTTTAGTACTATGTTTCCACCTAGGTTCCATGTTCCTGTTGCTCATTTTCCGTTTATGTTGTGCTTTTTGACATCATTCCAAATTATAAACCGAAAGCATCATCCTTGTCATTCACCGAGATACATAATAGCTCTTTGATATTATTGATAATAAATGAAGGGGTGGTTTCGAGCCTCAGTAGAGGTGCTGCTGTCTCTTTGAGTCTTTGTGCTTCAGTAGGTTGAGAAAGTTGTTATGAACAGATACTACATTGTAACAGAGTCAGTAGTACTAAAAAAATGATTTTTAATTGATATTAAGAATGGTTTATAAGTTTGCTTCACAACTTTCTTACTAAATCTAGATCTTATAAATGATACCAGCTGTTGTTACCATCGCCTGATGTTCCTGTTCCCCGGCCTCAAATGCTTCAGCAAACTCCCACGCTTTCCGAACAAAATTTTGCCGTTGCCAGTCCTTCATCCGCTGCTGCTCTGACCAAACCACGCATGCGTTGGACACCAGAACTTCACGAAGTTTTCGTGGAAGCTGTCAATAAACTTGGCGGTAGTGAAAGTGAGTGGCTTGCTTCCCGTTTCTTGTTTAACTTAACGCAATTATTGTAATCTGTCCCATTCTTATTATACCTGAATTATGATCTCGTACAATAGAGGCAACACCGAAGGGAGTACTGAAGCTCATGAAGGTTGAAGGGCTGACCATATATCACGTGAAAAGCCACTTGCAGGTATGGAGAGACGGGAATTTTGAATTACCTGACTCCTCCAAAGTTTAGCAATAGTTGCTTTTCTTATAAATGTTTTTTGCTTTAATGGATTCCAGAAATATAGGACAGCCAGATACAAACCGGAGCCTTCAGAAGGTAAACATTATTGTTTGGATACCTCGTAAAATTTTTGTGTAGTATCGTGGTCCATAAAAACAGATCTCTGTGACCAATTGCCATTCATAATTTCATATACTTGCATCTTCCTAAGCTTATTTCGTTCTAAAGACCGACCCATTGCTTATTGTGAGGCTGTGCACGACTTGCAGGAACCTCAGAAACGAAGCCAGCTAGTGTTCCCGAGGAGGCTGCATCTCTAGACATGAAAACGTGAGTCTCTCTCCTATCCTGTAATTCTATAAATACCCGGTAGCCCACCCCACCTTGAGAACTTCTGGACGATTGTTGAACCAAATGATGAAAGCTTGGGTTAAAAATGGAGCACAATGATTCCGCTGCTTAAGCTTTGCTGAATTTGTTTGTTTTTGTTGGCAGGACTATGGGCATAACGGAAGCACTACGGTTGCAGATGGAAGTTCAGAAGCAGCTTCACGAGCAACTCGAGGTATGTGAAGGTGTAAACCAAACCGGGGGGGTTTCCTCTTTCGTTTTAGTGCTAATATATGCCCTAATTCCCCCCAGATACAAAGAAAATTGCAATTGCGGATTGAAGAACAAGGGAAGTACCTTCAAATGATGTTTGAAAAAACGAGGAACATGGGGAAAGAACTAAAGGCATCTGATGAACCACCCCCTCTCTCCCCTCCCAACGACAATCAACAACTCCCAGACCAGGATAACACCAATTCTGAACTGGGTTCAAGTAACAAGACACCTGAACCGAGCTCACAAGAAAGAAATAACGCGTGTGAGCCGCCTCATGACTCAGCAGCCGGGAAAGACTTGGACTCCCCACCACAAAAGCGTGCAAAAGTTGATGAAACAACAGCATCTCAGTAAGTTCCTGTAACATTTGACTATGTAGCATGATGTGGTAAACAAAGAATGTCTTTAGTCTTTACGCGAACTGGTTTATGACATTATTGAATCTGTAATTTATGTACATTGGTGTTTCTGCACCTCTAGTTAGAGACTTAGAGATATGCTTAGTGTTTATGAGAATCACCATTCTTGAACCCTTGAAATAACTCTCACTTGCAAGAAAACAGGAATCCTTCAATGTCTATTGCAAAAAAGAAAGAAAAAAAGTATTCCCACATTTATTGATATCTGCCTTGAGCATATCCCATCAACATCCACAGCTGTAGCATGTGATAAGGTACTGATCATCATCAGCGTCAATAGTATCAAGTACAATTATGTATAATATATTCAATTATGCACAGTGTTATTAGTAGAAAGTCAAACACCTGCAAATCTAGAACATGTTGTCTCACAGTATAGACTATAGATAAATCAATCGATAATCCTATTCTATTCTTTATAGATATGTTCAACTTCTGATTTTTCAAATTCAAAATTTTAATTATATTTCTACTTTGATATGTTTGTTTATTCACAAGTCAAACATGCCCTTTTTTGTAGATTCATTATATTCCCAAATCTTTTCTCAACATTTGAGCTTATAAACAAGTACATAGGATGATGTAACCTTATCTTATCTTAAATACAGTACTAATACTATATAAACAAATTAAATGAAAATTGTGGAAAGCTACCTTGTGACTGGTCAATGGTTTTTGTAGTCAACAAGACATGGCAATGAAATCCGTTACGACTTACATGTACCCAACAACAAATATATATATATATATGAAATCTGTTACGTTGTTGATGTGAATTGAAGTGGGCACCATGTTTGTTGTGACTGGTTGATTATAATAAATGCAAAATTATTTTTTTATATTTTAAAGTACACATTTATAATTTTGCTCGTTTTCTATATTTATTACTAATTGACTTAAAGACCAAATTAGTTGCTCAACTTTTGATTTTGTTGGTCACGTCAATATGAGTATAAATGTCTTGACAATTGACGAGATGGCAACAAGCCAACAATGTTATTTTTAATTTTGTCCGATCAAAGAGAGTAGTGAATTTATTAGGAACTCATAATTATGCAATTAAGAAAAAAATACATTTGTGTCAATTGAAGTATTGTTGTGAGAAATTATTGATGATAAGAGAGCTCTTCCACAAACTCTCAAGAGTGGGAGTTTCTACGTTTAAGAAACGATTCGTTCTTAGAAATATTTAAAAAAAATATTTCTTTTAAAAAATAAGTATTGTTAGAGATAAAATATAGAATAAAAGTTACCTAAGGAGATTACCTGAGGTGAGGGTAGAGTTCATTATCAATCACTGTCAACCATTATTATTACATCCAGCTTCACCATGAGGCTATGCAACCATTTGCAGTTTTTTTCACATGATTTCTCTTTTTTTACTTTTCATAATTACAGACTATAATTATGATTAAAACATCATTTGTTCAGTTTCTTGAAATCACCATCCCCAATATTTATTATGGAGTATTATATTAATCATATTATTTGATTGAGATGATAATAATTAC
The DNA here is from genome assembly GCA_002525835.2 of Ipomoea batatas. NCBI lineage: Eukaryota > Viridiplantae > Streptophyta > Magnoliopsida > Solanales > Convolvulaceae > Ipomoea > Ipomoea batatas. The sequence continues at coordinate 11,632,601 of CM008339.1, forward strand.
TTGAGGATTTGCACTAGATAATTAATAAACTAATAGTCTGCAAATCATACAGAAAAACATACCACACACTAAGTTGTACGACAAGTTTAATGGCGGATAATTGAACATGATATTTGTAAGAATCAAATTCATGATCTTTAGGTACATGAATCATGTCTCACCCACTTGATTATCTTTTTGTGTTATATCGACAATATTACTGAATCGAAACAATAGTCCGTTCTACTTAAAATAACTTAAATAGATGTACTCAAAACACACACTTAAGTAGCGGATGCACATTTATCCGTTAATTTTTTAAAAAAATAATATTTTGTTAACTAGAATCACAAAATTAACTCGTTCCAAAACACACACTTGAGTAGATGCTGCAAAAATTCTCCTAAAAAAAAGAAAAAGAAAAGAAAAATATAGTTATGAATAGTAGGTGTTGGAGTGGGACAATGGATAGAAGCAAGGTGAAAGACATTAAAACGGTCAGCAACCCAACAAACCTATTTAAATACTAACCTCTGCTACGCTACTACGTAAGACTGCCTTGGAAGCTATGCCACTGTTGCCAAAGCCACCTTGAAGTTGGTAGTTGCCCAGGTTAACTAATTAACAAATATTATTATGAAACCTCAATTAATCTCTCCCACACTGACAGTTAGCTCCCTACCACGTGCCTTCCTCGTGCATTTGGATATATGAATGGAAGGTGAGGACAAAATAGATCAGAAGAGTAAGAGAAAGACCATTTATAAATGTTTGAATGGATAGTAGATAGTGGGAGAAAAAAAAGTAAGTGAGAGAGGATTATTTATTTAGATGAGAAAAT
>CM008339.1:11637485-11649673 GCA_002525835.2 Ipomoea batatas
TTTTTTTTTGAGTACTATTGACTCTGTTATAATGCAATATTTGTTCATAACTGAGCTGTCTTTTTATTCCTCCTCTAATGTGTTGTACACTAAAGTGGTAGTGTTTTGCATTTCTTCTCCCACTTACCCAACTAAATAAACGTATTTCCTAAAACATGCAGAAGCGTCCAGTCTGAGACTGCAACTGAAGTTTCTGTTGCACCACCTAAAGAGATGCCCGGTGGAAATGTTCTGAAATCAGCATTGGCGGGAGGTATTTCTTGTGCACTGTCCACGGCATTAATGCATCCTATTGATACTGTTAAGGTACAACTTCCCTCGAAAGGCTCGGATTTGAGCTGTCATTGGCTTCATGCATATGTGAATATGTGATCATGGCAATTACTTCTGTTTATGTACTATGTATAATGTGCTAAAAAAATCATGAAGTTATGCATTATATTAATCATGAGTACTCTAAGATGTGTTTTTTTCCCCTTAATTTATCTTTTAATAGACGAGAGTACAAGCATCTACACTTACCTTCCCACAAATCATGTCCAAGCTCCCGGAATTTGGATGGAAAGGGTTATACAAAGGATCTACTCCAGCAATTCTAGGGCAATTTTTTGGGTGTGCCCTTCGTGTTTTTACCTTATTTTTGGTGATGTTCTTATATATATAGGATTTCTATTGGCAATTTTATATATGCACGTGTTCCCTTAATTGTAGCCATGGCTTGCGGACTGGAATTTTTGAAGCAAGCAAGCTTCTGGTGATAAATATTGCTCCCACCCTTCCAAATATGCAAGTAAGGCATATAAAGATTGCATTTTTAGTTCTCTTGGTTTTCCATTTTTCTTGTCATAAAACCGTGTTTCTTTTGGATGACAACCATAATCTGTGAATTCATACAAAGGTTGTTTAATTGAATATGTTATGTACATTGATATTTGTTGTTTTGGAGGTCATTAAGTTCACATTTTCGGAGGTATCACGAGATGTTGCTTCTTACTGGGCACACTTAATTTCTAGGTTCAATCCACGGTTTCATTCTGCAGCGCTATACTTGGGACAGTAGTCCGAGTGCCATTCGAAGTGTTGAAGCAAAGATTGCAGGCTGGTCTGTTTGACAATGCAGGGGAAGCAGTTATCAGTACTTGGAAGCAAGACGGTCTCAAGGGTTTCTTCCGGGGGACCGGAGCTACTCTCTTCCGTGAGGTTCCGTTTTATGTTGCAGGCATGGGCCTCTACGCTGAATCTAAAAAGGTATTGATGGGTTTTGATAAATGATAATGTAACAATTTTATTGCTCGACCTAAATTGACTGGCATTTATGATGATGGTATCAGGCAGTTCAACGGCTTTTAGGGCGAGATCTGGAGCCGTGGGAAACAGTCGTTGTCGGGGCTGTATCTGGAGTTCTGACTGCTGTTTTGACAACGCCATTTGACGTGATCAAGACCAGAATGATGACTGCTCCCCAAGGCAAGGCGGTCTCAATGTCAATGGTAGCGTTTTCTATAGTGCGTAACGAGGGCCCCCTCGTGCTGTTTAAAGGAGCAGTTCCCCGGTTTTTCTGGGTCGCTCCTCTCGGTGCAATGAACTTCGCTGGCTATGAGCTTCTCAGAAAAGCTATGGGCTAAAACGAGGTAAAACTGGCTCGATTCATCCCTGTTCACTTGGCTCTGTCAAAATCTCTCTGCTTCTCTGGTAAAAACTATGATGTTTTTAGCATATAGCATTTGTTGTAAAAACTGTAAATTGCCATTGATGCACATACAGAATCAAAATTACTGCAACAGAAATGGTGTGTATGTTCCCATAGAGAAAGGTCAGAGGTATTTGTGTGAAAAGTTGGTTGAATGACTTTGTTAAAAGTTTAACACTTTAATTAAGTTAGATGCATCATTGGCTATTGGTTAATGACTTTGTTTGCATGTGTTCATACATAATTTCAAAGTCCACAACAACATGGTTGGTGCACTTTTGAATTCATATTTTGATCTTTATCAATATAACATTTTTGAAAAAAGCTTAAATTATTATAGTTTATGATATTGTTAATAGCTTGAAGGAGTATGTGATGGTTGGAATTCGCCTCCACTGAGACTTAATCTCATGACCTCCCATATAATAAGAATCACTACATGTCATCTGATCACAAAGTGCTTAGAATGTGATGGGTGATTTAATATCCTTAGCAGATGGAAGCCAAAGCTAGGATGGTTGACTTTCCGATCACAAAGGTCAATAAGTGCTCATAAAGGTTGGTATATGCTCTATATATCCCATCAATTTTGGGGTTTGTCATACATGCAAGAAACCCTAATTGAGGCATAAATTATAACTTTACTACTACTTTGCAACTACGTAGTACATTTTTTAAAGATATGTTAAAGATGTATTTACTTCAACTCTATACTTTTTCTTTCTCCAATTTTATTTTTATTTTTCATTCTCTATATATATGTGTGTGTGTAAATTAAAGTATTCCTTTTGAGTTTATAAAAGAGAAATATATAGGTAAATATATTATATTTTCTTTTTTTATAGAAAAATTAATAATTTCTCTAGTTAGTAAAAATATTATAGGGTGATAAATTTTGAATTTAAAAGGAAAATCATGTTGAGTAGTATATTTTACAAAGATTAAATTCCAATTTAAATATATAATAAAGTAAAATGCTCTTTATTTTTGTCCCTTTATTATTTTACTTTTTTTTTTCACGGATAACCTTTCTTTCTAAACATTACTACAATTTAAAAGTCCACTTTTGAAATAATATGTCATGTGGTCGGAAAAAACAAGTCTAATTAGCCTTTCTTATGCGTCTCAATTTCTTCTTTTTTCTTGGATAACAGAAACTTGAAACTATTATTTAAGGGTATGAATTACGTAATCATTCTTCTATAGCTCTATATAATAACTTGCAAACAACATAAGGGAAGTAAATTACACTAGAAAAATCATCGATGACGGACTCAACTAAGAGAGTATTATCTAGAATCAAACTCGTGATAATATGGGGGTGTGGTTAAGTGAAAGAGACATATTCATCTTTAATCAAAAGTTACTGTGTTATCATTGACTTTGCCTACAATTCAGCGATAGGATTAGTCACTTTGTTATGCTTCAATTATTCCTTCATTTCTTTTGGGCAAATTGAAGCAATGTTGACGTTATGTGATTAGGGAAAGTAAAGTATGACTAAATGCAGTGATGCATGGTTTACGTTTTGATCGTTTTTTTTTTTAGTTGACCACTATTTTAGTATCGCATTATATATATTGCATATTTTATTTTTCTGCTAGTAATTATGTGCATGCTCCATGCTAGATGTCACACTAATATTTTATGTTGAATTTGATGAAGACTTCCTTTGTAATTATAGGCTAATAATTACAAGTTAAATAATAAATTAATGTGCATTATATAACATAGCAATTTGAGACAGTTAATAAACAAACTTATGAAGTAATTATGATCCAGGTCAGTAAAAAATGTGCATGCTGACGAATTATAATTTAGATTTTTAAAAAAATAAATATTGTGAATTATTACATTTTCATTTTATACATGTGGATGGATAAAGATGAAACATGTGATCATTGTGATCGAGTTCAAACATTTGTCTTGGACGTTAGAATTAGTAACCAATTTCAAGAAACTAAATTCTCCATGGAGGGCCCATATTTAACGACCAAGAAGTTTCCATATGACTTTCACTCATTATTATCTTTATTATCTTTGATATACGAAAAGTTGAATGAAAAATTTTTAATTGCTATTTAAAAGTATATTTTTGGTAAAACTTGTTTTGTGATCTTATAAGTTAACCGTAATGAGATATATTGGTTTAAATTTACAAAAAAATAAAAATAAAAAATTATAGGTGAGTGAAGTCGACTAGCTCATATAAATTATATATTATTAAGCTATGAGAAAATTCTAACTTGTAGTTACTAAGTTAATTGGTTGATCAAGTCAATTGAAGTTATACCTGCTTTCCCTTATTATCCTCTAGACATACATTGAGGATAATGTAACACAAACTAAGCATTACCTATATATATCCTCAAGTATGGTTTAATATGTTTATAATGATCTCCTTGTATTGTACGTGTGTATCTATTATCTAGTGATGGATTTAGAAGTGTATAGCGTTGGTATTATGATATTTTCAACTTCTTACGACGGGTGGTATATGGTATTGTGACACATATAGTGTTTAATTTTTTAAATTGACAAAATAACTTACGTTAAATTTATCGTGTATCTAGCTTCGGTTGTATTTAGTCATGGTTAAAACTTGACATGTTCATCATTATTGTGGTTGCACTTAGCATTAATTCTGAAAAGCTACACTAGATTTTTTTATTATTTTTTTTTGTAGTGACATAGATAACACACACATTCTTTTCTAGGATTGGAATGAAATATTTAGATCTCCTGAAAACAAAAGCATTTGAAGACTTCTTGAAACTTTAGATTAATTGAAACTTAACACAATTATATTTTTAAACTTTTTACCAAAAAATGATAGCGTTAATATTGGGAGTTAATTTACTATTTTTAAAAAATAATGAAAGTTTAATTTTAAAAAATGCAGCATGAAATATATTGGATCATATCATCTCCGAGTTAAAGCTGTGGCGTCCCGGCCGGCGCTGCACAAACATTGGCATCTTCCGGCAAGAAGAAGGCGGCGGCGTTTCGGTGGCTCGACATATCATCATGCTACTGCGGCGGCGGCGGCGGCAACGTCCAATCAACATGAGCGTTCAAATTGGCGTTTTGGCATTGTAAATTGAGCATCTCCGCCTCGGCCTTGGCCAACTCAGCTCGCAGCGCGTTTATTTGCTTCTCCAGCCGGCAAACGGCGCCGGCGCAACCGTACACCGGATCCCTAATCCTCGCGTTCGCCTCGTAAACCATACTGCTCACTGTATCCGCTCTCCTATCCTCCGGAAGTTCCTAATCAAACATCAACACAATTATATATGCTTCTTCTTTTTTCCTTGAAAACTAGGGTTCATTGCTAGAGACTGAAAGTGTGTAAAGTAGATAAACTAGTCAGATTGTTTATAACTGATCAGCTCAAATTGATCAGTATGATAGGAAATTGAATTTTAAATCTTGTGATTTCAAAACAAATTTGATTGAGATTAAACCGGATTAATTATTAACTCGATCATTGATGTAAAGATGAGCGGCGAACCTGCAAGGTTTTGATGATGTTGCTGGCGCCGAAGACGCGGTGGGCGATGGTGAATTTGAGCGGCTCCGTCGGGGGGAAGTAGGGCGCCAGGACGCAGCGCTCGACGCAGCGGCGCCGGAGGAACTTGCATGCGGCGCAGGGACTGAGAATCACGCCCGCCGGCGGAGGAGCGGAGCTAGTAGGAGAAGTCGCACCACCGCCCACCACAGCCATTTTTTTATTTTCCTTTTTTTGGTGGTGGCGTAGGGACGGGGAAATGGCTGATATCTCTCTATATATAGCGGTAGCTAAAAAAACATCTTGATGACATAGAGATTGTGACGCACCATCAACCGTCATGAGAACGTAGCATAAACGTTGTTAATTATAAGATTGAATTCACTATTTTTTACTATAAAAAATGCTAATTGTACCATCGGATTGGGTGTAATTTGCTTGCAGGGTTTAACTCACTAGTTAAGTAGACAGTATTTAAGAGAAGAAATCAAGGTTTGAACTTCGGCAACAACAGTGTAAAGATTATGACCAAAGTGTACAGATTCCTTGTGGGCACGGACATTTAGTTTTATTTGTAGAGCCATTGAGTGATCGTGATTTATATCTTTCCAAATGTTTTGTCGAATCACGTCTACTCATCACCTTTTTCTTCATGTTATAACACTTGGCATCACCCATTTGACTGACAAACATATATCCTCCACATGTCGGATCGTTGGCATGTGTCATAAGCGTAACCTTACTTATGTAAGATACATTTATTGCTTTAGTAGGGGACTTTTACTTAACTACTCAAGACCTACTCGAAAAATCCAATTCAATCTCCGGTCTATAGTAACCGAATCCTAACACCCAAATATGAGGTAATTGAACCAGAGAGACCCAACCTAACTCACATATATAGGAATAAATTATATCGGGTACATTAATAATTTTGTAAATGTAGCATTCGAGTTGTCTATTATGATATTTATAACCCTAGATATTTTATCTCCACAATTAACAAAATTTATTATTTGCTTCCATGAACGTAAGTTCTCGGCCGTGTAAATTACTTTTCTTCATTTTTGTTTTCTATTCGAATCTCGTTTTTCTCAATACAATCACATATCAACAAATTAACCCACTATCTTTCTAAATTAAAGTGAATTAACTATTCAGACCCAATGATTGCCAGCTCATGAAACCATGACCCAACTATCTGTTCTCTCTCTTCAAATGTGTAAAATTGAAAGCCCTATCTATCTGCTTACTAGTGTGACCCAATACCGCAACACCAGCCCAATATATTGCTTCATTTTATCATATTGTCCATCACCATTGTAAGGTAGTTATGCCATAAACCCGGATCCACATTGCAAGGTGAATTTAAGTTCATAATCACATATTTAGAATTTTATGTTTACAATTTTTGAACTTTATATTCACAATTATAGAATTTTATATTCACAATTTCGTAACTATATATTCAACAGTATTACACAGTTTTTGAATCTATATAACAAAATTGTGAATATAGAGTTCAAAAATTGTGAATATTAAGTTCTAAATTTATGAACATAAAGTTTTAAAATTGTGAACATGGACTTGGATCCACTTATCAAGGTGGACCCGGATCCATGGCATACTTTGCCTATTTATTGTATTTCACAAAGTAAAGAACGTAAAATCCTTGGTGAACCAAATTTGGACTTTGTATAATTGGCACAATTAATACAAATGATTACTAATCATCAATCTCGTTTTCAATACCTTTCAAAAAATATTCGCCGGTATCTAAAATATCTAGAGATATGCTATTTGAATTGCCAAATTTCATTTTCAAAATTTATTAGTTTGAAAAGATCTTCATGGTCACATGCAATGGGCTTAACTAGGTATAAGCGGTGATAATATTTTCGAGAATAAGTACAGAGAACCTTGTTGAAATTGGGACAAAAGGACATTGTCTTCAAGTCTAGTCTTCTATATTCATATGTAATAGTTGTAAATACATAATCAACCTTCTATAGTACAAAGATTTCAAGTTCGAAGTTTTGCCTTATTCAAAATATAAATATTTTGCATTAACAATAGAGTTATAACATATTATAATATATAAATTTCATTTGTTGGGGTTACATTACAATCAATCCAGCCTGAGGATAGGTGCAGAGGCTGAGGTGCATGTTAGACACTGGAGAGGAGAATGAATGAATATATAAAGTAATTAGCTCCCTAATAATAATAATAATATAAATTAATATAAATAATAATAATCATCATTTTCTTTACAATAATAATAATAATTGTCATTTTCTAAGCAGCCATCATCTTCTTCTCAACCTTTTCTTATTTGCATTTTGCACCCCACAACTAATTGCTTTTAGCCTTTGCCACCCCCTTCAGAACTTCTCCTGTGCCAGCTGTTTCTGTTCAACACCCAACTGTATATACATAGTAATATATACTAAATCAGTCCACAACAATTCCATCATGCATCACTTTATTATATATAAACTATGGTTTTTTTTCGTACCTTATACAATCATGTGCGATATATTTAACTATATTAATTATTATTAATTAATATTAGTGTCAATAATATTCAATACAACCATATATATAATACATGATAATAATTGTTATGTAATACGGAGTAACTCACAAACCATACAATAGAGATAAATTGTACTTAAATTGTAAAAATTCTTTTTATAAGCTATCTATATTGGACTATGGTTTTATATATATATATATATATAATTTAATTTATTTACATTTGCCACTGCATGCCTGCATGGATGGCAGTTTGACCACCTATACATATGTGCAGATTACAGTTGGCAGTGGGGCCAATGGATCTGTCAGCCCACGTGACAGTGTAATCCATGTCCCCCTCCAAACAAAAATAAAAATAAAAAATCCACAATTCAATTTTTTTATTACTGGACATTAAAAAAACAGAAATAAATAAATCAAAATACAAAGTATTGCGTGCAATTTAAATTAATTAATTAATAAAAATTACATACCTGCTTGAGGCGAGTTGAGGGGCAACTGATTTGGGCTTCATCATTAGGGCCGGATCTGTAGATATTGGGCCGACAGTAGCGGATGGATACATATGGGCCTGAAGGCCCACAGTCGGACCATGAAATTGATAGAAAGGATACACAGGCAGCATCAAATTTGCACCTATAACATGCTGACCTGGATACAATTGAGAGTAATGCCCGTTCATGTTGGCCCCACCGTAGTTTACCTTCTGTGGACCACCACAACCCAAAATATGTCATAAATTTTCGGTATCTCTCATTAAAAATAATAAAATTACACTAAAATAATATACCTCGTCACAATCTTTAATCTTTAATAAATATTGACTAGTAACGTTTTCGTGTTGTACTCAATATAAACACGCAAGTATAGCTTGATTGTATTGAATAGTATTACTATTGTTATACTGGTGTCAATAATTGTTTCACTATCAAAGGGCATATATAAATTTGATTGGTTTAAGGTTTTTGGTATATGAAAATGTATGTATGTACCACGACTTACATGATTGTAGTTTACGTTTGACGGAATGTACGCAGGAGAATACCTATAAAAAGGAGGGAAAAAAATTAAAAATAGAAAATTGCACGTGGCGCCACTGTGATTGCATGGACCATTAAAATTAGTGAAGAAGATGTAGGGGATATATACCTATAGAAAGGAACAGCTTGGTGATTCAGGTGGCGCCGGTGATGGAACGGGGAAGCCGCCGCCGCCTGCGGCGGCGCTCCTGGTGGATAGTACCATTGCACGTAATTTGTTGGTGGCGTCGAGGTAGCTCTTGCTCCAGTGTTGTGCCCTTCACATTATTAATATATTATAAGAAACCATTTTTTTGGAAAAAAAATTATAATATCAATCAATACCAAATATAATGTTGCAGCAGATATGGTAATTTTTTTTTTTTAAATACTCATAATTGTTTATAAGATAATCAATCACCAGAATTTAAATTTATAATCGCTCATTTGAAATGGTAACAAGAATGCAAATAGATTAATTTTTATTTTAGAACTATTTTAACAGTGATTATACTCGGTGCAAAAGATCCCGATTAGGGCAACTTAAAATTGTAGTAAGAACTTTAGAAATAATAAGGACAGACTAGTACCTTGGGGAGGCGGGGAGGTAGTGGTGGTGGGAGGTGGTTTGGGTCGGCGGGCGCCGAGAGAAGCGAGGTTGCAGTTGGCACGGCGGCCGTTGATGAGCGGCGACGGATCGGCGCAAGCTTTCCGGGCGGACTCGGCATCCTTAAAAGTGACCTTAATTTCAACGAATTCATATACATCACAAAAAGAACATTCAACAGCAAAATGCGGTTCACAAAACACAATTTAAAAAATAATATAATGTGGAGGAATTGAAGCATACAAAACCGTAGCCCTTGGATCTGCCGGTGAGCTTGTCGGAGATGATTACGGCCTCCAAGATCTCGCCGTACTTTTCGAAGTGCTCTCTCATGGCCTCCAATGGCGTCTCCCATGCTAGCCCTCCGACAAACACCTTCGTCAACGTTGTATCGCCGAAGCTTTGATGATGATGAACACCATTGTTGTTATGGTTAACGTTGTTGCTCATCATCATATCCTCCCTCGTTTTGTCCTCCCAATCTCTCTCTCTCTGTATATCTATATCTATATATGTATATAATCAATCAATCTGAGAGAAGAACAGAGCGAAATTGAAGAGTGTGTACACTAATATTTATATACTCCGTATATAGTAGAAGAGAGAGGGACAGACAGAAGAGCAGGACAGTTGGAGATTGTGTAGAGGCCATTAATATGGTCTCCTTTTCATGTCCTACCTGGCTTTTTTTTTTTTTTTTTTTTTACATAGGTTTCCGGTTTGCCAAAAAAAAAATAATTAGTAAAATTAATATAACTCAAAACTTTATTTATGCAATCATATGTTTTTTGAGGTTACAACATTCTGTATCTTATTAATTTGAATTCAGTTTGAATATGATATAATATATCTCTATAAAATTTAATTTTTCTAATCTTCTTACGATTGTATTAGTAGTAAATGATAATAAAATGACTATGAAAAAGATTTAACGTTTGAATTTTTTTTAAAAAATAATGAAATGGAAAATAGAATGCACGAGAAAAACGATTACGGGCCAAAATCGGGCCTCACGTTTAAGTGGCGTCGCATAGTCGATCTGGACAGGCCCGCTTGAGACCCAAGTGCCAAAGTCACGTGAGGATTCATTTCCCATTTTTGGGAATGAATATATGTAACATGGCCAGCTGTAAGCAACTAAAGGGCCTTTTAGTACATTAGATAAAAGAGCCTGTTTCTTCACTGGCATATTAGAGCACCCCTACCAGTGCATTTTTCTCACACTTTGGAACAGTAAAAAAAACAATGTTGAGTTGGTAACTGATGTGAGCCTCACTTTTGGGCAAAACTTTATCCCTGCAAGGACCGGGTTTCTTTGTCAGAGCCTCAGCACCCCTACCACCCTCATTCTTTATTTATTTTATTTTTCTTTTGGTTTCCTTTATGTTTTGTATTTCACGGTATGTGTTTTTTTTTTTTTTCATTTAATTTGTTTGTTGTTTAGTGTTTTATTATTTTGTTTCAATTTTTTTGAAAATTATCAAATTTAATATTTTTTGAATTAAATTTTGAATAATTTAATTATAATTAAAATTTAAAATGATTAAAATAAAAAGAGCAAGAACGAAAATTAATTTAAATGTTTGTAATTATCATTTTAAATATTGTAGGTATGTTTATTTTAATTAATTTTTATAATTATAAATTTATAATTCAAATAAATAAAGAAATAATTAAAATATAGGATAGAAAATAGTGGGTCCACAAAAACTGAGAAAAAACTTTAAACTGGTGTGGAGAAGAGTTTTTGTGATTGAGTGAGATAGTGGATGATGAGGTGGATGTTGGGGCCCACAAAAAACTGGAGAAAAAACTCCAACTGATAAGGATGCTCTTAGCACCACATTCTCTTTTTCTTTTATTTTTTTACACCTCAACATTTTCAGTGTCGTCAAACTAAATCATAGACTAACTTCGCGACTCACGCAAAAATCCGTTTAAAAAAGTGGTGAAATTAAAACAATTAGATCGTTATAATCTCATTAATCTCTCACCCCTCGAGTTGAAACATCCAAAAATAGTTAACTGTTCTTATATATCACTCTAAATACAATTTATTCAAATAACTTTTTAAAGAGCGGTGAATCGTAATATCTCAATTATTCATTAAATGCACCCGTAAAATATAAAATTAAACTCCGTACATTGGTAATATATTTTTGTATTAGAACTTATAAAGCTATAATCTTATGTCACCAAAACTTCCCTAACAACTATGGGCAAGGGCAGATCTGACATGTTAGATGATGAAGGAAAGTAAAGAAAGACAAGATGCACATGACTGGTAGGAGGTTATAATCTTATTCAAGTACATCAGTGATTTGTAGGTATATATGATGATTGGTAGTTTCAGAAACAAGATCTATGTTTTTTTTTTCTTTTGGTACAACATAGTCTTAAGTAGAGTATATGTGACAATATGTTTCGAAATCAACTAAGTGTCTAAGGATGGGATCTATTTGAATGATTAAATGGATAAAACGTGATTTTAGTATCAGAAAGTCAAGAATTAAGCTTTCCATCAATTTGTGTTAACACACTGGCTGGTTGGAAAATGCTCTGAAACTCTCGCTATCTCTCTTATTACTGCTCTTATCATGGCTGCAATTAAGGCTAAACTAATGGTCTACCAGACAAATTAAACATCTGATCTGATTAGATTTCAACAACTTTTCTTCATTCTCTTTAATTGTTTTCAAATTTTGTTCGTTGCACGCATTTACATTTTACAGTTGGGAATTTCCTGCCTCATTCTTTAATTATATTTATTATAGACTCTTAATATGCTAACTAAAATTGCTTCCTTTTTAATTAATACACTAT
>CM008339.1:11677799-11688931 GCA_002525835.2 Ipomoea batatas
GGCATTGGTGAATCAACACTTGGAGCACATACTCTTCATTTATTGCCATCCAAAACTTGGGAGCCGCAACATTTAAGGCATCTCAAACTTGGGGATAAGTATATGATAGATCCTCCAAACATGGTGAAAGAGCATTTGGAAACATTAGTTTGTGCAATGCCAATTCATTTCAGGGGAAAAGAAGTGTACTATTGCAGGTTTCCAAGCATAAGAAAACTGAAAGTTGTGTATAAAGACGTCTTACTGCCTGGTTGCAGCGGTGGGCAATGTTGCAGAAATCCTATCATCGTTCTGGAGAATTTTGAGGATTTATTGAGGTTGGAGACTCTAAAGTTTATGGTTCCAGTTGGTAGTATAACCCTTTTAGAGAGGGTTGGTTTTCCTGCAAAATTGAAGAAGTTGATGTTGAGTTGGACTAATTTTCCAATGAATGCTGAAACTAAAGAATGCTTTCTATGGAAGAGTGTGGGAAGTGGTTGAAGGAGGATTCCCAGAATTATATGAGTTGGAGGTTGAAGCCAGATGTCTTGAGCGATGGGTGGCCAATACTAGAAATTGTTTCCCAAAGCTCAAGGACATATTCTTAAAACGTTGTTATTCTCTAGAAGAGATCCCTCGTCTCAGTGTGTTTTCAATTGTATTGGAGCAATGTCCTCCTTCTGTTGTCACTCTTGCCAAGAGGTATCAAGAAGAGACGGTGGTAACTTGCATCACTGTTGACGGCGAGGCTTTGGAAGTATGTTCCATCTGTCTCTTTCATTCTTTTTGTTTATTTTCTTTGCAAAATCTGTTTAATGTTTCTTTTTCTCACCTGGCATGGTTTCATGTTCTTGGTCCCGTTTTCTATTATTGATCTAATTGCTATGATGAATCACAGTATAAAAAAACAGAAGAATTAGAAAATTTAGAATAACAAGACCAGGCGAGGCTTAATTTAATATACACACACTTGTTTGCATGTTTAGTATTCATATTTGGCCTGCTCATTTTATATATATTCAGATGATTTTTATGATATTTGTCTGGTTGGTTTGCAAATATGAAGGGACTAAAAATTGTACTCCATAATAATATCAGGAAGAAGAAGAAGAAGAAGAAGAAGAAGAAGAAGAGTATGATGAATGACAGTATTCAGATACGGAAGAGTAAGAAGAAGAAGGACATGATGTATGAGGCTATCCTAAGATAGCTACATATGGCTTTGCCTTCCATTTTCACTTTTTGGTTATATATATTTGAACTTTTAAGTCATTGTCTGACACCCAAAAATTTTTGACAGGTAACAAATCAACAACAGGTGTTACTGTGTTAATGTGGAGAAAGATATTGTTCTTTATGGGGTATAGGATCATTCATTTACTTCCATCACATGCTTTCCAATTTGGTTTACCCCTTGCAGCCTGGCCTGGTGCTCATCAACCTGATGAAAAAAGTGATTCAGCCTCACGGGAGGGTGGTAATTCAAGGTATACATTCTTCTGGAATAATGCTTGTTTTCGTGTATAAATACATTTGCTTATATGGATTATTTATGGAGAGATATATGGATTAATTATGTATATATATATATATATATATATATATATATATAGTTAAATTATATTTTATTAATTAATATATTTAATAATTTGATTAACTAATTAAATTATTTTGTAGACATTCGAAGGAAATATGTACTTCACCAATTAACAAAATAGATGAGATTCGAGATTTATGGGCAAAATACTATTTAGAAGAGTGTGTGTAACTTTTGTTTTAGATTAAATATTATCTTATATTGATAACTTATTATGGTGTTGAAAGTATTGAGTTAGATATAAAGTATTGTATTGATAGTATTTGGTTGAAAGTGTGTTGAAGGTTAATTAGTATTGTGTTAATAGTTTCCTTCAAAAAAAAAAAAAAAGTATTGTGTTAATAGTATTCTTTTGAATCTTTTGATATGTAGTCTGTGAATTCTGTACTGGATTGTTTTTAAAAAATTGGGAGTTTTAAAACTAATAAATTAATTAAAAAAAAAAAAACAATCTACTACCCATATGCTTTTAGAAGGGTAGCGGATGCTGTAAAAAAATTTAAAAAAAAATATAAAATAAGAGAATCCGCTAGCCTTCTATTTTTAGAAGGGCAGCGGATGCTTAACTTTTAGCTACCCTTTGACAAAGGACGCGAAAAGTTCAAGGCTTTTCACATCCTTATTCCCTAGTATCCGCTACTATTGTAAAATGGTAGCGGATGTGCAGATCTGTACTAGTGTGTATACATTGAAAAAGTATACTATGGACCATGATCCACATCGCAATATAAACTATGATTAAATATTAATTTTTAATATATTGAAAGTTCATTCTTTTTCAATATGCTTAAAATAAACATTTAATACAATAAATAAATAAATAAATAAAGCTTTAAAAATGAACATTCAATTTACTATAATCATGGATTGATTGAGTCATTCTGCATTTTATTAGAATTTCAACAAAATTATTATTTACTATTCGTAATTAAAAGTGAAAATGTATGTTAAATCTATGTGGCGGTCTTGTGTGAAATAGTTTTACTGTGAGACATGTAATATTTTTTTAGTTAAAACTTATTGGATTACATAATAATATAGATTTTGTAGAATACATTGCATAAATATAAATTCTTAATATTAAAATTAAAATAAATATATAATTGAAATTTACCACAATGGTTTGAGAGTCTTGATGATGTAGTATCAACTAATTCAAATTTGCAAACACTACTTATTTTTGGCGTTGATGAATCAACAGTTGGAGCACCTACTCTTCATTTGCCATCCAAAATTTGGAAACGGCAACATTTAAGCTAAGGTATCTTGAAATGGGGGACATGTATATGGTAGATCCTCTAAACATGGTTAAAGAGCATTTATAAACACTAGTATTTTCACAAGTGCGATGCACGGAATGGATTTGTTATAATATATTAAGAATATTTGGATCGATATATAATTATATAAATTATAACATCAAATATTATATAGTGCAATTGAAGATATGTTATGGATCGATTATGTTTTCTGATGTTATCCTTGTTTGAATTCCATCAAATAATTGCTTAATTAATTAATAGTTAATGTGTAGATGTACGCATGCAGTGTTGAAACTTTAGAGATTTTATATATCATTGTTTAGGATTTTTATAAATCGGCACATAGGCTCGTTTTTTAGTAACTCAGTTATAGGAATCAATTGTTATTCTAATTCATATGTATGGAAGATATATTTTTGTGTAGATATATAGCAATTTTTTCATCTTGAAAAAAAAACATAATATCACAGATTGCATTTACACATTATTGAAAATCTCTTTGTAGACAACATTAGTAGTAGCAATACAACCTTGTCCATCCTCGTCTAGAACTAATTAACACTTTCAGGCTATCAGGATGGGTGACTCGAGAGAAAGCCATGTACAATTGACCGGTATTAAAAACCGAGTTTTTCAGCAATAACCCAACGTGAGTTAGTGTTCGACCCTAACTTTTGTTGATAGTCATGGCATATGTAAGCATCAATGAGAATTGTTTATGCTGGAACTTGAAGGGCAAACTCGTATCAGAAAGAGTGTGAGACATTTGAGGGAAAAGAACTTTGGTTCTTTCATGTGTCCCATTAACTATTCTTGCTTCAACAATGTGATCTGTCAATCTTGTGATGATGAGTCGCATACCGTTATAAAGACCAAGAGAATGATCTATCTTCCATAATAACATAACATGTGCACCGACATTTATTTAATGTCAATGAATGATTAAGAAAATTATACAATCTCAAACTATTTAAGAATGTAGGAGTGTGTACTTCTAATAGATTTTCACCGTCTGGTTCTGCCTTACACAAAGAGTTACAACTTAAATATGTTCGTCCTTTTGCAATATTCATGTCGCACATGTACTGATTAATTTGATCAACGACATCTAAAGTCAGCGAGCAGATCACTGACCTTCCAGCTGCGACTCATAAAGCGTGCCATATCTTGAGCTTGAAACTTTAAAAAACCTACTTTTAATGTAATAAAAACATTGAGTCATAACAATATTGACACTGAAATTTCAATTTTATAATCTACATATATATATATTCTGTGATTTTTTCCATAAAATTGGTTTTGATAGTCAAACTATAAAACATATTGATTTTACCAATCACTAAATTTCAAAATGTTTCATATTCCCAAGCATATATAAATAAAACTCATATCTAAAGCCTAATTTTTTGTCAATATTTCATACATATAAAGCAAGTCTCTGACTATTGTGAGAATAGTAACCTTGAGTCTAACATACAACATAAAACATTGTGTGATAGTGGGTAGTAACTTTGAGGTAAGACCATTCAAGCATATAAGCATGTTTCGAGCTTGTTTCTATGCTCTCAAATTTTAAATCATCATACTGGCATCAGGCAATAAACAAAAATATATCAGAATGTATGAATCATATATCTAAACTGTTAATCCAAACTTCACTCCAGATTACCAAATGGAGTGTATGGCTTTTTGGAATGATGTCTATCTAAACTGTTGAAATGCGATGTCAATAACTGTTGATTGGCAGACTACTCATGCTTCATATTTCATCAAAGTATATGTTTCGACAAATAACTATAGTATGAGTCTTCCTTGCATGCAACAAATATCGCAAAAATCCAGTGTTATAAAATAATTAAGTGTATAAATGCAATATGTAGACAATTTGCATTGCATTATATATCATTAATTTAATTACTTGTCGGTTAGTTATTGCAAGATCTTGAGGTACACTTATATTTTGATATTCAGTAAGTATAACTATATTAGAGAAAAATTCACCTAGGAGTAATGGGATAATCAGTTGAGTGATTATTGGTTGACTGTAGAGCGTTGATATTTTCTGGACAAATAACTGTTAGAAAGAATAGCATAAAATGACATTTTAGTGGCTATATTGTGGTACAAATATATGTGGGGTCCATTTTCGATTTGGATAGGGTCAAAGTGGATTCAGGTTCTTCGTAGTTAGACAAAAAGATTGATATATTGTACGCTCAAAACGGATAATGGGTGAATGAGAAATTGGTTCTTAAAGTTGACCAATTTAAGTTAGAAAAATGGAGAGATAAATCTTTCAAGTAGCTTTTGTCCCACATTGGTTTGGGAAGTGAGTTTGCACCGCTACTTATACAAGACTCTTTCTAAGGCTTATTGAATTGTATAGCATAGAGGTTTTCTCTCGCACGCAGGGCGATGCAAATCAAATCTCAAAATGAACTTGAAAATATGAGTGTTTTGAGCAGAAAATTGTATTACGAATAGGAATGTAGGTAAAAATATATTTTATTGAATAGGAATTCTATTAACATATTTTACAATATGCAAACCTTAATAGAATATGATTTTTTGGGCGGGAAGTTAAAATAAAGGATTTTGTTTTTATTAATAGTATAGATCACATTGTAGGGAAATAAATGTACTGTATTATTACGATTAGTAATTTTAATGTAGAATTGTATTACGAATAGGAACGTAGGGAATCATATATTTCATTAGAAATTGTATTACCATATTTTAATGTATGATCCTATTACGGATAACAATTGTATTACCATATTTTACAATATTATGCAAACATTAATAATATAGGAGTGTTTTGGGCGGGAAGTTAAAGTTGAGGATATTGTTTTTATTAATGGTATAGATTGCATTGCATTGAAATATATGTACTGTATTATTACGATTAGTAATTTTAATGTAGAATTGTATTACAAATAGGAACGTAGGAAATAATATATTTTATTAGGAATTGTATTATTATATTTTAATGTACAATCCTATTACAAATAAGAATTGTATTACCATATTTTACAATATTACGCAAACATTAATAGTATAGGAGTATTTTGGACGGGAAGTTAAAGTTGAGGATATTGTTTTTATTAATAGTATAGATTGCATTGCAGGGAAATATATGTACTGTATTATTAGGATTAGTATTTTTAATTTAGAATTGTATTACGAATAGGAAAATAGGGAAAAATATATTTTATTAGGAATTGTATTACCATATTTTAATGTACATTTCTATTACAAATAAGAATTGTATTATCATATTTTACAATATTGCGCAAAACTTAATAGTATATGAGTGTTTTTTGCGAGAAAGTTAAAGTTGATGATATTGTTTTTATTAATAGTATAGATATAGATTAGTTTGTGGATTGCCAATTTATTTCAGAAAACAAATGTATTATTGCAGGTTTCCAAGCATAAGAAAACTGAAACTAAAATTGTGTATAAAGACGTCTTAGAACAACATATTGATATAGTTGAAATAAGCTTTAAATGAAACATAAGGTTTAATCTCATCCATTGATTCAGTCTAGACCAACGGTCAGAATGAAGCAATTTAAAAAAAAAATTGCAATGACATTATAATAATTTTGTGTAAGTTAAATTTTTTTTGTCTTTCAGATCATTTTTCTCTTCTTGCAAAGCACATTGTTATGGCTTCCAGAGCACAGTGATATGCCTTCTAGTGCACATTGCTTTGGGTAAATAAGTTAACTTTTTTTTTGTCCTCCGGTACATTTTTCCTTCTTGCAGAACACAATGTTAGGGCACATTGTTGTGTCTTCTAATTTGTAGAATATATCGTAGATGGCGAATTTTTTTTAAGGAAGAGTTGATCTAAGGCTGAGATTCAACCGCATTTTTCATCTGCGGCTTTCACCGCACTAGAGCCTAAGCCTATATATATATATATATATATATATATATATATATGCTAAATAGTTGTGGCTAGGTTTCTTGGTCCAACTTTTATTGGAACCAAGAACACAAAAAATATTTCAATGAATGATACACATCAAACATCAACAAGAGAAATATAAAATCCTTCATAATCATAACAAACTGTAGGTCTAGCAAATAACTCATCTAAGCAATACTCAACAAATTAAATATGCATCTAGAACAATCCTATTACGTACCCTAACCCAGGTCTCTACACTAACTACTCACACATCATAGGTATAAATAATACAAAATTGTAATAACAAAATGTGAATAGCATAATGAAAAGAGAGAAACAAAATGGAAGCTTATCTATTAAAATGATGATAAATCTTAATTCAAGTGAAAATTGTTGAATACAAGCTTTAAAATATATTTAAGAAATTAAATCTAAATCTATTATAGGAAGAAAATGCGTAAAGAAATGGCATTGCCTAGAGAAACTAACCTTTTTTTTTTCGGATCAACACTTGTGTGAGATCGTTTCACTGGTCTCAATCGGTGAGACGGATCGAATCTTTGATTAATGAGTCGGATCTTTGACTTCATTAATCAAAGGTCCAACCTCTCTCACTGATTGAGACCCGTGAAACGGTCTCACACAAGTTTTTTCCTTTTTTCTTTTTGAACTCTCCAAATTCTCACTTTTAAGTTTCAAATTTATAATTTCATAATTTAGAACTTCAATTTAGCCTTTCAAATTCAAATGCGCCATCTTTGTTATTATAACTAGTATTTTATACATGCTATGTGTGAAAATTTATACAGAATATTAATATATTGATAAATAAAAATAATTAATAATTTTTAGTTCAAATCATATTTGCTTAAAGTGGACAATTTTAATTATCATTTTGAAAAACTATACAGA
Organism: Ipomoea batatas; assembly: GCA_002525835.2. Classification (NCBI taxonomy): domain Eukaryota; kingdom Viridiplantae; phylum Streptophyta; class Magnoliopsida; order Solanales; family Convolvulaceae; genus Ipomoea; species Ipomoea batatas. The sequence goes on from CM008339.1 coordinate 11,685,469, forward strand.
AAAAGGAAAGAATTTATTTTTTGTTTAATACTCCGTAATAATAAAACCAATTTTCATAAAAAATATAATTACAAAATTTAAAAAAAAAAGCATTATACTAAACTAATACTCTCTCTCTCTCTCACACACACACACACACATATGTATGTATGTATGTATGTATGAATGTATGTATGTATTATACACACACATATATATGATTTAACATCCATAGATATTTAGTTAAAATATACACTATAATTTAAATAGTTATTATATGATGATTTTAATAAAATGATAACTATAAGATATGGTATATGTAAGTGTATGGTAATTGATACTCGATTTGAAACTATATAAATTCATTAGGCAAGTGCACTTATCGTTTTTTATATAGAAGATTCAGTAAAGAATGTTGCATCCCACATGGACTTACGAATACTAGTACTATCTGTTGTTCTATTAAGTAAAAGAATGCACGACTCAAGAATCAATTAGTAATAAAAATAAAAACCTAAATAAAAGCCTAAAACAAGGAAACAAAGCGAAACATGCAAGTTTGAGGAAATTAACCATTAACTTGATTTATGGATCCCCTAGGATATCTTTGCCCATATATAAAAGATACATGTCAATAACAATTATTTGTTCCTAAGACCGTGAAACCTCCTATTTTATGCTCATATCTTTCTCCAGGGTATTAACACTAATCCCTAGATTGATTAATTAGAATCCTTTCTAAATCAAAATCCCCTTAAGGATTGCATTCAAGATTTGTGAGTTCTACTGAACGATTTGACTTGAACACGGAAGATTAATGTCATCCTACCTCTAGGGTTGCAATACACCCCTTCCAATTGTGTGGGATCTACATTCACTAAGAATATTTCTATCACAAAGTTCATCCACCAATCAAGAATTTAATAAGCTAGCAATTATTTATTCAAGAACAATAAAGAAACACAATTGAATCAAAGAAAAATAATTAATTAATAATGACAAGAAGCAATCAAGAACAAGGTCTCAAACTAGGGTTCACCACAAATCCAAGTTTTGGCCTCTAATCATGGAGGCAAAAATACAAGAAAAATTAAATAAACAATAAAAGAACCCCTTGAACCGTGAAGAGTCCTTATGTCCAAGCCTTTCCCAAGGTGTAAGAGAGTCTTTCCAAGAGTGATTTTCCTTTCCAAAAGTGTCATGAAGTGTTTCTTGAAGTTTAGCGTCGAAAATTCCTTTAAAAGTTCTCAAATATGACTTAAGTAACACTTTACGTGACTTGACGAGGCCAGTGGCACGGCCTTGAGTCCTTGACACGCTGTGTTCTTTCGGCATGGTGAAGTCTACCCAAGTGACACGGTTCTAGCGCACCAAATTTTATCCTTATTTATGGCCTTGTTCTGCTCTAAACTTGAGAAAATGTTGAACATGAAAGTTGTATGTCATTCTCTTAGCTTTTTACATGTACTTGAATCACCTTGATTGGACTTCATATGAGAGAAATATGACTAAAACACTGTTAATGTGTGGTAGGATCGTATCCTTTATTAGGTGTATTATCTTCTTCTGATTTTCTGGTATTAATGTGTTGAATCTCTAAAAGTTCTCAACATGGATGTTGTAGATGACTTCCTTGTCTTTCCATTGATACCTTAATCATCTCAAATGGACTTTGTGTGAGAGAGATCAGATATGACTAAAACACTATTAATGTGTTGCAGGATGCATGGTATCCTTGAGGCTCATCCGGTTCTTTTGATTTTCTACGACCATTAATGCATCCTGAATCTCTTAAAATGCTCAACATGAAAATTGCATAGCACTTATTTGGCTTTTCTTTGACACCTCAATCACCTTAATTGGACTTCGTATGACAGAGTTATGGTTAAAATACTCTCAGTATGTTGTGCGCGAATTGTCCTTTTTCACCATTCTTGCTTAGAAATACCTGAAAATCAAATGATAAAGAACTTAGTACCAAATCCAACCAATCTAAACAAGATCTAGACCAAATTGATATTAAATAGCTAATGGAAATAAGTGTATTTAAGTACAATGTATACAATTATTAGCACCACAAAATATGCAAAACCAGAGATATAATCTAAATTGGCATATATAATGTTTTTATTTAGATTTTAATTTGTATTTATATTTTAATATTTTTATGTGGTGTGTGTATATATGACTATGAGCAAGTTCAATTCAAATGAAAACAATGCTTTCTTGTAAAAAAAAATGTAAGATAACCATATCCATTATCTGAGTTGATTAATGATTGAAATTTGAAAATTAAACGAAAAATATGAGATTAATTATATAAATATGGTTCAGTGTATGAAATTTCCCTACTACTGACTCAAAAGCACAAAGAGTCAATATCGCCTGCATTGAGACTCAAACCCACCACATTCTATATGGAAATGCAACCAGATATCACTAAACCACGAGGTCTTAGTCAATTTCACATTACTTAATAAGCTATACATTAAAACTTTAGTTTGTAATGAGATTCAATGAATGTAATAAAATAAAGAGCACATTTCACTCTCAGCCTTCAACTCTTATGATATTGTTACCATGAATTAGGGTTACCTTACATTGTGGACCCTTATTCAAAAAGATATTCAAATTATGTATCTGTAGTTAATAAATTATGTACCTATTACAATTAACATATTATGTACATACAGTTATTTAATTATGTACGTATTACAATTAATGTATTATGTATTTACTGTTAACATATTATGTACCTTTTGTTAATAAATTGTGTACATATTACAATTAACATATTATATACATTCATTTTATTTACAGATACATAATCTATTAACTGAATGTACATAATATGTTAACTGTAAGTATAAAATCTGAATGCCTTTTTAGGCATTGTGGACCCTAGTTTATGGTATAATTTGTCAATATATCAAAATCCAACCGTTTAAACCTAATTACCATAACATTTACTAGCAATACACTAAAAATGAACTTTCAAAAATGAATATGTAGGATATTAAAAATGAACCTTCATTATACAAAAAAAAATGAATTTGTATGTTAGTGATCCATCTTACGATGTGAATCATGATCCACAATATAACGATTGCCCTTTGGTTGTAGAGTTCAAAATAGGAAAGTGTCTTACAGTCAATGTGGTGGACTTTTTATAAGCACTAGACGCTGGTCATCCACTCATCTCACTTAATTGACTATTGAGTTACCACAATTTACTATTCTACTATCCTATTGGGTTAGGATGTGAGTCCTAGAGGCGAGAGAATTTCGCCTTTGTGAGAAAATAGAAAAGTGTCTTCTTACTTTTTCTTTTGTTTCTCCCCCTAGTTTTACAACAACTAGCACTACAAAAAAACGCAAAAATAACGACGGATTTAGCGACGGATTCATTCCGTTGCTAATTTAACGACGGAATAGCGACGGTTTAGTGACGGATTTACTTTTTAAAAAAAAATTAAAAGTTAGC
>CM008339.1:11753236-11773267 GCA_002525835.2 Ipomoea batatas
ATCCTAATTCTAAATGCTCCAACTTATCAAGTTTTTCCAACTCTTGTGGTATTGCACCTGCGGCCAAAAGTTAACTTTTTATGTGAGTTCATTGAATACGAATAGGTGCATTTAGGAATTATGGAAGAACGGTTAAAAAAACTATACAAATCATTTAGCAGCAAATTAAATCATTGAATATAATGCAACTATAAAGTTGTTGGATCAAATTGATACAAACTCAAGTGTAGTTAAATATCCAATTTCCCTTGGAATAACTCTTGAGAAAAGCTCTAAATCTAATTATTCCACAAAACTTGTAATTAGATCATTGAACTTAAAAAGAAAAACAATTGAATTGAATCTTTAATAACTCATAGAAACAACCTCATGCGCGCAAATGACCAATTTTGACCTATAATAACCAATCAATGTCAAATTACCGTTATGTAAGACGTCACATTATATATTCAACATATTCATTATCCATATAGTACACCAATTTCTTATCTTCTTAAAAAAATTAAAATCAAACTAGTTTTGTGACAACAAGCTAGTTTCCATGGCAATCGCCCATACCTTCATGATGAAGAAGGAAAGTTAGGAAACCTTCTTCATCCTCTAAATTATTGGATGAAGAAGCATGCTTCTTTGTTTGAAGAAGCTTGGTTGGCTTCTTTGTTGATTTAAACGGAGAAGTCGTCTGGCTTCTCTGTTCAATCGGGATAGAGAAATTAAACCATCAAATTCTTTGTTCAATCTAGACAATCTTTATCCAAATCTAGCCATGGCTTCTTTATCAAGATTTGGATGAAGAATTTGATGGGCTTCTTCATCCAGATCGAACAAAGAATTTAGGACTGACAAATTCTTTTGAATTTTTAATAAGATTGACACCTTAGCCTTAAACATCATTTATGAACACCATGTAAACAACATTTAAAAGGAAGATAACCTTTAAAAATGTATATTGCAGTATGCTTACAAGTTTAATAGAATTGAGTTTTAATTAGTTTGATGGTTTAGTTGCATTTCCTAAATAGTTGGAGGGTATATTTGAATCTTATCATTAAAAAATATTTACTTTTAGTGAGGACAAATTAAGAAGCATTTTTATTTATAAGTATATCTAGTTTGTATAAATTAATTAAAGAATTATGAGAGAATATTTTATATATAATTAACATAAATAACTCAAGCTAGATGCATGCACTTAACTTATTCATGAATAATGATATAAAGCAGTTATAATGTGGTGACAAGATAATTAGACAGGTTTCCGACCCGAAACTACCCAAAGAAGGCCAACGGTCACGTAATATAAACATTTACTCCAGCATTGATCTATTCAAGAGGAGATGAATATCATACTTAATGTAGACTCGGATCCGCATTACTATGTGTAGACTCGGATCCGCATTACTATGGATCGTTACTCGAGCAGAAGAATGTTGGAGTCACTAGTATAAATAGGAGACATTTCATTAGAGGGAGGCACAATGAATACTTTGTATTGAAATTTTTAGCAATTGAAGCTTGATTACTTTCTATAATTATTATGGTAACTATATATATTACTTTCAATACTTATCATATGTTACATTGTAAAATATTGAAAAATAAGAATGGTTTGAACTATATTTTCTTTAAAATAAAATAAGGATGCCAAAACGTATCTCTTTAGAAAGAGTCAAGAAAAAGAGTTAGGACTAGTTAAAGTAACTCAAAAAGGTGAGATTTCAGGCAAACGAACTGAAAGTTAAACTAGTCCAAAAAGTGGAAGAAGAACCAAAAGGTAACTTCAAACTGAAAGGTCAATAGGAAGTGCTCAAGGCACCATATAGGAAAAGCCAAAAAGTTACTCTTTGGGAAACAAACCAAATGGCACTTTCTAGGTAATGCACCGGAAGGTAAGCTCAGAAGATTATTTTCAAACCCCAAAAGTATTCGAGAAAACCAAAGAGGGGGGCTGAAAGGTTATATCCTTCTAATGAAGGTTGGTTGTTGGTTAGTGAGCTATGGACTAAGTCCAAGTTCCAAATATTTCATAAGCTACAATTTATTTGTCGGGTATGTAACAATGCGAAACGTCTCAAATTTAGGAAAATTACCTACCTAAAAATTCCATAAATTTTCAAAATATCCCTTATAATTTCAGTTATTTAAATGGTTATATCCCACTTAGTCTTGGAATAATGAAATCAAGGTGGAGATGGATGTCTAAATTGACTAACTTGGAAGGACCCGAGAAGGTATGATGAGTACCTAATTTTTTATTTTAGTACTCAACGAAGATATGGTACATTGACAGTGGATGCTCAAGGTATATGACTGGAGAGAAGTCAAATTTGGTCAACTTTCAAGAAGTCAATGGACCTAAGGTTATTTTTGGAGGAAATGAAATCCATGGCTAGATAAAAGGATTTGAAGAAGTGCACGAGAATCGGTTGATCACAAGGAACTATCTTATGTGCATGGAGTGAAGTTCAATCTCCTTAGTACTAGTAATTTTTGTGGCAAGGGGTGCAAAGTTGAGTTCATAAAGAGTAAGTAATGCATCAAGAATGAAGTTACAAAGAAACTTGTACTCATGTCTAATAAGAGAAAGAATATGTATGTAGTTTATTAGGGCACCGCAAGACTATTAATATGTTTGATAGTGAAGGGCAATGCTAATAATTTGAGTTGGTAATGACATAATAAGCTGAGTCATCTCAACTTCAAGGCTATAAACAAAGTGGTACGTAATAACTTGTAGATAGACTTCCAAATGTTGTGTACAAGGACCATTTTGCGATGTTTGTCAAAAAGGGAAACAAATCTAATCATCAATTAAGTTAAAGCCCATTGAATCATCTATGAGGCCATTAAAATTTGTTGCATATGGATGGATATCTTTGGGCTTGTTGATCTGGTCAATTTAAGTGGAATGAAGTATACTTTAGTAGTAGTAGATGACTACACTAAATATACATGGGCAATCTTTATGAGGTTGAAGAATGAAATAGAGAAAAGATTGCCCGAGCTCATGAAGTTAATTCAAAATGAGCAAAGTATGAGCGTAGTCAAAATTTATTTGGATAAAGGCTGAGAATTTGTTATCAAGGATTTTTGTAATGATCAAGAGATTCTTCATAAACTTTCAGCTATGAGAACACCAAAGCAAAATGGTGTGGTCAAAAGGAAGAATTGAACTTTTAAAGGAAGCCGCAAAGTCAATGATAGCTCAAGTTGATTTGCCTAAGTGATTTTGGACTGAAGTTGTAAACACATCATCTTTCACCCAAAGTAGGACTATGCTTCATATGACTCATAAAAAAAGGTTTTATGAGTTGTGGAAGGTAAAGAAGCCAAATGTTAACCTCTTACATACTTTTGGCAGCAAATGTTAACCACTTCCATACTTTTGGCACCAAATGTTTCATGTATAACAAAGATAAGGCGCATCCCAAAGCTTTTGATGAATGAGCTGACTATTGAATATTCTTGGGTATTCATCAATTTGCAAAGCTTTCTAGATCCTCAACTAAAGAAACATGGTGGTTGAGGAGTCTATCCATATGTTCTTTGATGAGGTCCACTTTAGCAAGGATGTTGAAAGCTTAGCAAATAAGGTTGACAAGCTGGATATCAATGAAGAAATTTATCATGAAGTCGATAAGTTAGATCGAGATCGAAGTCAACACTGAAAGGTTAAATGAGGGAACCTTCTAGTTACATGATCAGTCAATCCTACAAGATGAACAGGAAGATGAAGCTGCATCAAAGTCGAACGTTATTGATATAGTGAATGAGGATGTTGCACTAATAACTCTTAATTAGATTTGAGATGGTTAAAAGATCACCCACCGGAGGAAGTTATTGGAGATGTTCATATACGAATACAAACAAGAGCTTCTATGAGCGAGAACATGATGACATGTTTCCTTTCACAAGAAATTCTTTACGATTAAGGATGGTGAGCATATTCTTCTTGTGAAAATCTACATCGATGATATTATATTTGGAAGCACAATCTAGAGTTATATTATAAATTTTCAAAGTTAATGATGATCAAATTCAAGATGAGCATGGTGAGAGAGCTCAATTACTTTCTTGTTTACAAGTAAAGTAAAGCAAATAAGGGGTTTTCATAAACCAAGCTAAGTATACTAAAGATTTGATCAAGAAGTTTGGAGTAGATAGTAACTCTTCAGTTAAGATACCCATGAACACCTCATTAAGGATGGATTTGGATAATGAGAGAAAGGATGTTGATCAATCAAAATAAAGAGGTATCATTGGTCCACTACTCTACGTTACAACAAGTAGGCCAGATATTTCGTATTCAGTGTATGTTTGTGCGAGGTTTCAAGCAAAGCCTAAGGAAAGTCACCTTGCAGTAGCTAAAAAGATTTTGAGATACTTGAAGGGTAGAGAAAGTGTAGGTTGTGGTATATGAAAGGTGGAAGTTTCAAGCTAATTGGTTATTCATATGCGAACTTCGCGGGTTACAAGATTAACAGGAATAGTACGTTAGGTACTTGTTAACTCTTAGGTGGTAGTTTTATTTCTTGGTTTAGTAAGAAACAAAATTCAGTTGCAACAAGTATTGTTGAGGCTAAGTATGTCGTTGTCGAGACCTATTGTGCACAAGTTCTATGAATGATGTAGTAACTCAAGGATTATGGCATTGAAGCTAATCAGATAAGCATAAAGTTTGACAACATTAGTGCAATAGTCTCACGTACTCACAATTCGGTGTTACATTCAAGGAAAGAACATATAGACATCAAATATCACTTTACTAGTGATCATGTGGAGAAGAAATTAAAGATATTAAATTGGAATATGTCAATACATATTATCAGTTAACAGCTATTCTTACCAAGCTAGTTAGTGAAACCAAATGTGTGGCATGAGTTTTGTATGATTGAGTTAAGTTAAACTATCGGAAGGTTAAAACGAAAATTAAAGAGCAATTGGGAAGTGGATCAAGTACGAGAAATGAATAATATATTGCAAGTGATTTGGGCATACAGAGATAGTTTATATAACCGAAAGGTGACAATGGTCTAAAAAGCCAATACTGAGCAACGATGAAGTTGAATGGTAAAATTATTATAGATGAGACTGAAAAGTGATTGAAAGTCGAAATGTGGAATCCAAAAGGTTTCATGTATTAAACTCAGGGGAATCTGTCAAGGTAGAAGGTGATTATGTCGAAAGATAAACTAACCTATTGTTCAGTTGAGAGGTATGTTTTATCTTTTTGAATTGAGCGAAATAGTTACTTTCTATAATTTCTAACCCAATCCTATGAACTAACGTGCAATCCTATGAACTAACGTTTTTTCAAAAAAAAAAAAACGTGCATTTACTGTTGATTATATTCTCTCTTATTAAATGTCTTGCCTATTTTATCATTTATTACCAATTATGGTAATATTTCGTACCTGGCTTATATTACCTTATGGTAACTCTCAAGTGAAAACTCTCTATGTTTGAAGTGTTTGAGAATGTGACTTTGTGAAGAAAACCCTTTGGTCCTAAGGATTGTTGGAAGGATAACGAACACTACAACAAAAATTGGCATGTACAACAACAAGAATGATAATAGTTTTAGTTAAAAGCGTTGCCTTTTATATAAAAGACGATTGTAATTTTTAGGAAAATCGTTATCTTTGAGCTTACATTTTTCTCAAAGACAATGATTTTGATCCATCCATTGTTTTTAGCGTGTTGTCTTTTAAGCGAAATTTGATATTTTGTAAACAGACAACACTTTAATGACGAGTTTAAAATTGTTGCCTTTGAGCTCACATTTTTTAAAGTTTCATATCTTTTATTAAATAGACTTATAGCTTATGTTTAATTTATTATAAGTTATAAGTTCTTAAATATGTTGTTTCAAATAAAATTAGTGTGTGAGGGAAATAAATCGCTGATGAATTAAAAAATAAAGAAATATTGTCAAATACTTTGTAATTTGATGGCATCACTGTTACCTTTCTAAACGGAAGTCACAGAGGACAAGGATGTTGACATATCAATATATCATATTGAACAGATAGTTAGATACTACGGATATGTTAGTTAGATGATAATCACAAAAGAAAAAACAAATATTGCTCCCTATTTATTATCTAGCAACAAAACATTGAATAATTTAATTACCTTGGATGTTATTGTCTCCAATATACAAGACCTGGAGTGCGGTTAAATTCCCAATATCCTTTGGTATAATTCCTGAGAGATGGAAAAGCAAAGGAAAACTCATGAAGCATTACTGTTTATTTATTACGTAGTATATAATTTATTTATTTATTATAATAAAAATAGACACCAAATTACCAGAAAGTTTGTTGTCCCCTAAAGAAAGATAGTATAAAAATGACGAAGCGCACATCTCCTTTGGAATAACACCTGCAAATTAAATGTAACTTCTTATTAATCAAGAGTATAATAGATAGACTTATTATCAAAACAAACTCATACATTTTTAGAGTATGTTAATTAGGTTAATGGGATTAGATACATGAATAAAATAAAAGTTATATACATGGTTTGATTGACAACTTTTAAAAACATAGATATATGATTTGATTTTTCTTATAATTACAAAATTTTATCGCTACTTAATTTAAATCAGGTATCATTCCATTAATTCAGTTTTATCCCTTCTCATTTCGTTGCATCTTCACTTCTTCGACTTCCTCACTGCATTGCTTACTCACTCCATCATCTCTCTTAAAATCAATTGCCTTGATTTTTTGTTTTTGTATTTTTAAAACCTTTACTATGATTATAGGGTCATAGATAACCAAACATCAATATTGTTAATAATTCCAATTCCACCCTATTACCAAACATGCAAAATACTTTCACCAAAACCCATTCCAATTACCAAATATTTGATTTCCATTCCGATTTTGATTCTTATGTTTGAACCAAACACACCAGTAATATATTCGGGGCAAGGCCAACCTTCGCCATGTATGACGGAAAATTATACCATGAACCAAGTTCACAATACCATCTTTTAAATTGCATTGTAGATCCTTATCCAAAAACTTTTTTCAAATTATGTACGTACATGCAATTAACATATTATTTACCTTCCAATTAATAGATTATATATATACTTGTAAATGAATTGAAGGTACATAATATGTTAATTGTAATAAGTACATAATTTATTAATTGAAGACAATGTTAACTGTATATACATAATACATTAATTAAAATAGAGACATAATTTCTTAACTGAAAATATATAATATGTTAACTGCAAGTTTATAATCTGAATGTCATTTTGGGCTAAGGTCCACCCCAATCAACAATGTAAGGTGGACCATGATCCATGGTATAATAATTGATGCGCGGCCAGGGCGACCACATAGGCCCGAATGTTAAGAGGCCAAAAACTTTTTTAACAAGAATTTATAAATAATTTATTTTTTTATACTCTATAATTATATTTTTAAAATCTACAGATTGATTTTAATTGCAATTGAAAATAAAATTTTAGAAAAAACTTACATCAAAATTTTGTTTGTATTTAAATATGTACTAAAAATACCACTTTTAAATTAAATTTTAAATCATATTTTTATCCTTTGTTAAATTTTTGTCAATATTTTTCTACATTATATTTTGACAAAATTTGTTTATTACATTCTTATTTTTAGAGTTAATTCCGGCGATGGTTCTCCGACTATGTTGATTTTCCAAAATTAGTCCTTGACTTTTAATTTGGACAATTTAGGTCCCTTGACTTTCAGATTCTTTCCAATGTTGGTCCTTTCGTCAAATTTTGGTTAAGTTGAGGTCAAATGAAGGGGTAAAATTGTTCGTTCACTTGTATACTCGTATTTTTCATGTCCTATACGCTATATATATATGAATATAGTATCAGTCGAAGAGACATTGAATGAGATTATATGGCTTTGATTGAGACTTCGACTGAGATTATATTCATATATATAGCGTATAGAACAGGAGAAATACGAGTAATAATACACTAAACAGGTGAACGGACAATTTTACCCCTTCATTTGACCTCAGATTAACCAAAATTTGACGAAAGAACTAAAATTGGAAAGAATTTGAAAGTCAATGGACCTAAATTGTCCAAATTAAAAGTCGGGGACTAATTTTGGAAAATCAACATAGTCGGAGGACCATTGCTGGAATTAACTCTTATTTTTATTATAGAATACAATAACTTGAAACTCAAATAGATATATACTCAATCACCTCAATCATACAGATCTTCTAAGACTAGACCTCCTAAACTTCTATTTTTATCTTTAACAGGTCTTATGAGATTATATTGTTTACATTATCCACAAAAGGTGAAATTCCCTCATACCTAGGGCCACACACCCCATCCCGATAAGATAATGACGTGGTAAATCATGGTAATTAAGACTTTATTTCTTACATTTATAAATAGATATCTCTATGTATCATTATATCATAATTAAAAAAAAATCTCTCTCCCCACGACCCGACTTATGTTATCTCTCTATTGTCTTTCTCATTTTAGTCAATTAAACTATTAGACAAAGTTCCTATTTTTACGAATCATTTTATTTTACCACTTTCGGCAGCACTATATATTATTTATTATCTAGCATCATAGCATTGAACCTACCTTCTATGTTGTTCTTTCCAATAATAAGGATCATGAGTGTGGTTAAGTTTCCAACTTCCTTTGGTATAGCTCCTGAAAGAAGGAAACATAATGCAGTTTAGTGCGGACAAATAACAACTTAGCTAGAAAGTTTATTATTTATTTAGATAATATTTGACATATAGAGCCACATACCGGAGAGTTCATTATTAGATAAATAAAGATAACGCAAGGATGGTAAAGCGCATATCTCTTTTGGAATAGCACCTGAAAATGTTTTTGATATTAATAAAAATGTATATATTAACACAAAAAAAAAAAACCTTGTGCATGTGATATTGCTAGCTTCCTGAGCTGGGGGACAGATATCAAATATGCATGTAATACTTTTCTATGAGTTAATAAGTATTAAATTTTTACTGAATATTAAAGTATTCTTTATTCATTGAAAAGAACCAAGTATAAAATGTGATGTGTACATGTTAATTCATATAAACATTATATTTAAAAAGAAAAATATTACGCGTCTCATTTAAAATGATTTCATAATAATCTATATATTTTTTTGAGTACTACTGACTCCATTACAATGTAATGAGTCAACAGTTGCTTCCACTGAGACTGAGGCTCAAACCCACTCTCATCATTCATGTGGAAGTGTAAATCAGGACACCAAGTGCCACTAGACCACAAGGTCTTTGGCGGTCTATTGATATATTGATATATAACTAGATGGGAGAAAAGTGCATTGATGGATGGAGTAACATATATCAAAACATTAAATTTACCTTCAAAGTTGGTGTTTTGCATATACAAGGCCTGAAGTGCGGTTAAATTCCCAATTTCCATTGGTATATTTCCTGAGAGATGGAAAACCAAAACTTTGTTGGGAGGAAAACTTATGAAGCATTATTGTTGTATTACGTAGTATATATGTAACTTTATTTATTTATTTATTAAAAGCGATACCAGAGAGTTTGTTGTCCCCTAAATAAAGATAGTATAAGAATGACAAAGCACACATCTCCTTTGGAACAACCCCTGCAAATGTAACTTCTTATTAATGACGGGCATAATAGATAGGCTTATTACCCAAATATTCAATATAGCCGAGTGTTTTTTTTTTTTTTTTGTTTTTTTTTTAGTACTACTGATTGTATCTGTTCATAATTACTTCAATGTAGTATATGTTCATAATTACTTTTTCAACTTATTAAAGCATAAAGAGTCAGTATCGCCTCCAATGAGGCTCGAACACACCCCCTCCCACATGGGTTGGGACCGGGTGCCACTAGACTACAAGGTCATTGGCTATAGCCGAGTGTTTATTTCCTCTCAAAAGGTTGAATCCCCAACCTCATAGGGGAGAATGTAATGTAAATCATGGTAACTCTGTGCATAAGGAGCCTCACAGTGCCATTGGTGAGACTCGATCCCTGATTTTTCTTCCCAAACTTAACTCATGTGACTTCACTCATGTGATAAACTCAGCTGCCCTTGCGGGCTAGCCAAATATTTATTGTTGTGACAAAAAGGTGGAATCGCCCACCTTAGGCCGATCCCCGCAGTTTTTAGAGAGGTAAATCATAAGCAATAGAGGCTAGACTTTTGCTCTCCTGTAATAAATTTCACCTATGTGACCCGTTGAGCTATCTATACAGGCAGGAGTGTTTATTTTACCATATTTGGCAGCACTATTATTTATTATCTACTATCACCCGTTGAGCTACCTATGCAGGTTGGAGTGTTTATTTTACCATATTTGACAGCACTATTATTTATTATCTACCATCATAGCATTGAACATACCTTCTATGTTGTTGTTATTAATATATAGGGACTCGAGTGTGGTTAAGTTCCCAATTTCCTTTGGTATGGCTCCTGGAAGAAGGAAAAATAATACAGTTTAGTAAGGGTAAATAACAAATTAGCTAAAAAGCTTATTATTTATTTAGGTAATATTTGACATATACAACAACATACCAGAGAGTTCATTATTATATAAATGAAGATAACGCAAGGCTGATAGAGCGCATATCTCTTTCGGAATAGCACCTGAAAATGATTTCTATATTAATCAATATATAAGTATTGACACAAAATTTGTGTAATATTGTCTCATGAGTTAAAAGACGAATATCAAATATGTAAGATTTTTCTATAAGTTAACAAGTAATAAATTTTCACTGAAAATTTAAAAATTCTCTATTCATTGAAAAATATTAGTAAAAAATGTAATAGTTTTTAATGAAAATATAATACCTATTAAACATATAAATATATTGCAATTTTTATTTTTTTTAAAAAAAACATATTACGATCCAATGTGATACTGTCTCACATATGACTAACTGATATATTAATATTAACAGATGGAAGAAAAGCGTATTGATGGAGTTTTTTTTTGCGTGGACAAGAATCCTATATATTAATTTTTGGATATATCTTGACAAATTATTGTGTGGACTATAACAAAAAGTACATTTTAATATACTAAAAAGTACATTATTAGTGTATTAAATGTACATTATACAAAATAATGTACTTTCAGTATTCAAATAATATATTTTCTCTGAATATAATGTACATTTTAATATACTAAAAGTACATTATTTGTATACTGCATGTACATTATTTGATAATATAGTCTACACAATAATGATTTATACGGAGTATATTTTAAGGTAGGCCGGATTGTTGGAGAAAATAATGGAAAAACAACATACAAAGTATAATTGTATAGCCGGAAACATTGGAATTAGAGGGAGAAATTGATAAAGCATGAAATTGAAACTAGTTGGTAGTTATGGATCGGATGTGTTAAAATAATTGAGAACAAATGGTGCAAATGAAAAATGAATTCCTAGTGATTTAGTTTTTTTAATATGAAAATGATATGGTGGTTTATATATATATATATATATATATATATATATATATATATGAAGATTTCATAGAAGGGAATTTAAAATTTTTTTACGAAATGAGTAATATATCCTTTAATAATTTTAAAATTCAAAATAAATTATTATTGATAACAAAAAAAAGAACAGCAAAGGAAAAGGTTAATCTACTCCACAAGTATACTCTCACCAGATAATTTATTTTTATTGAATCAAGAGAAAAGAATGAACAAAAATTATGGTCCATCTCTTTTTACTCCATATTAGGCAATCAAAGTATGACACATAGTACTCAAAAAAAAAAAAAAAATAGAATAGGATATAAGAGTTCATATAGTATTACTCAAAAAGAAAAAACAAACCTATTAAAACTTATAACATCAGGAAGTGACAAATTTATTAGCCTTAGAGGTAAAAGTAGTTAACATTTTCCTTATTCGTAATAGAAAATCTTGTATAGGCATCACTTCTTGTGTTTAAAAGTATTATGCCTAAGTGAACGGTAACTATATATACTGTTAGAATGAGACACTAAATATATCATAAAGATGTTCACATTACATATAAAGTAACCCTTACACATACCTGTTAATCGGTTTTGTCCAAGATCTAACCACTCAAGCTTTGTTAAGTTTTCAAATTTTGGAATATTGCCACTAAAATTGTTGTAAGCCAGAGATATTGTTTGTAGCAATGAGCATTTAGATAGGCTTGATGGAATATCACCACTAAATTTGTTACTGGGCATATTAAATTGTAGAAGTCTAGGAAGATAATTTCCCAAATCAACAGGAAGATCACCAGATAAGTTATTTCCCGTAAGAGATAAAACTTCCAACATAGACAAGTTTAAAATACCCGAAGGAAAAGACCCATCAAGATTATTATAGCTCAAATTTAACAACTTTAGTTGGGGAAGATTTCCAATTTCTCTAGGAATACTTCCTTGAAGAGAATTGACTCCTAAATGCAAGACTTCAAGTTTTGAAAGATTAAAAAGGGAAGTGGGAAGGAAACCACTAAAGCTATTATATCCCAAATATAAATACTTGAGATTAGACAAGAGACCAAGTGAAGATGGAATCTTCCCACTAAAGTTATTGACGCTACAACAGAGAGATTTGAGGCGTCGCAATTGATAAAGTTCTTGCGGGAAAAAATTTTGGAAATTGTTTTGGCTCAAGTTGAGTGAAACAAGAAAAGAAAGATTTCCCAAGTCTGGAGTTAACTCTCCAACAAGACCCATGTTGGAAAGGTCCAAAGTGGTTACTCTATTGTGGCGAGAGCCACAAGTGACTCCAATCCAGTGGCAAGGAGATATGCTATTAATGGACCAATTGTTTGCTAAGATGCTATAAGGATCGAAAGAAATTTTAGATTTCAGAGAAAGAAGGGCATGTTTGTCAGTTGCGATATTCATATTGGCATTAATGGCCAAGCAAACCATTAGGCAGTGCATGAAGAAGATGGATAAGGGGAAACAATGGCTAGGGATCTCCATGGAATAGCACAAGCTAATATGTGAGCAAGTCTTTGGCTTTGATAAAAATGATTTTTTAATTGGATGGTTTTTATAGCCAAATTGGTGTCACAAAATTTCTCCAAATCGTTGTTGCATTCGAGCGATGACTGATGAGACATCACTACATCAGTCAAGACTTGTCAATTTTTATCCTTTGGACCCTGAGAAAGAAAACAAAACCGAAGACTATAAGCTCCAATAGTTTTTAGTCTTTTACCCAATCTTGAGGGAGAAAAATAGTGTGGGAGAATTTTCAAAAAAATAGTGTGGGAGACTAGGAGTGTTGAGGGAGAAAAATAGTATTGGACCATTTTACCGAAGACTATGGTGATTTTTGTTGATATCGTCCTAAATGACTTTTGTGATCCAATATAGTTTTAGATTTGCAAGTTTTTGCTCAATGTAATTCTCCGTTTGTTATTCCGTCCAATTGGTGTTAAATAGAGGGACAATCTGGTAATTTCAATATTTGCCTCTCATTTTCACCCTCTTCAATTTGTCACTCTTAATTTTTCATTCTTTTCAATTTTCATATCTTTCTCATTCTTAATGCCATAATTCTCTATAGCTTCTTTAAACTATTCTCTGCTAGCAAATGCTAATCCTTTTCAAAAGATGGAGTTTACCATGTTAATTTAAGAGGGTAAATAAGAGGCAAGTATAATTATCCTTTAACATATCAATCCCAATAAGTTATCTATTGGCTTTCTTCTTTTGAACTAGTCAATTATATAGTTATATATAACCTATGAATAACATAAAATGATTTCTCTATACCTATGTGATCTTTTATCGAGTAAACTTTCTGAGTAAAGAGTTTAAATTTTTTCATATATCAATGAACAAACTCTCAATTTTATTTTATTTTATTTTTCATTTTTCATGATAAGTGGTCTGTACGACTGTACAGCTGTACTGGAAGCGACAGAATTTTCTAGTGCTGGAATACGATGTTTCAAATGCAAGTAAATTTCCATCGTGCATTGATTTGTCAAGAAATGAAAATTGTGTTGGCGAGTTGCAAAAATATCTAGAGCTGGAAATCTGGAATACGATGTTTTAAAAACTTTTCTTCCCCAGTTACTTTAACCTCACGGCTCACGTCCGCGTGGCCAAGATTCCCGCCTTTCCCGGGAAGGTACCGCCAAGTCTTGTCGTCAATTAATTTAAGCCGCCGATCTGGAACTGAGTTTTTCTTGATCCATGATGTAGCAAAGATATGGAGCGAGTATGCGGGTGTATAATGCCGTCTTCACAGAATTGGCCTGGAGGTTATAACAGGTAATACGCAATAACAATTAATTAATCACTAGGGTAAGAGAGGATGGTTAAATAGCATTTAAAAACACTGATTTTTCAAGTCCTTGTTGAGGATAATCCTGGTTCTTCAAGAGAGGGTAAATCAGTCGCATTCATTGTTGAGACGGACAAAGAATAACTTGTAGGAAATAATTACGGAAAAATAATTCTATAACAGCACAAAACGAAAGGATAACCCTAAGTCGTGTGATACTTACCATTTCCTTAAAATCTTATTTGCTACCTCTCTTTGGTGTTAGGAGCATTGTAGCCTAGGTTTTCCAGGACAAAACGAACTTCCACTTAATGATGAGCACTCAAACAAATAAGTCCGATGAACTAGAACACTTATTAGAACTAGGCCAGGGGTGAACAAACGGTTGGTCGGTTACATAACCGACCGAATAACCGAATAACTGACATTACTTTTTGACCCTCGTAACCGACCGAAACCGACCGAATGTGATTTTAGAGGAAGAAGAGCAATAATGGTTTTCTGGAGAGAAAAACGTAGATTCGAATGGCGTGTAAATCCATCTTCTCAACAAAGGTATGTATAGGAGATGATGGTTAAATAACATTTAAACTTGGCCTTAACACTGATTTTAATAAGTTTGTAACCTTGATAACAAACAATTTAATATGAAATTAATTCTAAACTTTTAAAAATATAATTAATTCAAAATTAATTCCGTAGGATCAAAATTATTAATGCGTTCTAGAACGGTACCCAAAAGGTACAACCAAAAAGTATACCTGAAAGATAACCCCGGAAACTTATAGCTGAAAAGTAAAATCAACTTTCAAGTCAAAATTAAACCGAAAAGTAAGATTTAACTTTTCTATCAAACCGAAAAGTGAAGGCTAGTGGAATTGAACACCCGAAAGGTGTTACAGTTGAAAAGTATCATTTCCTAACATCAGGCTCATTTTGGGATTTGATTTGTACTCTTCCTATGTGGTAAGAGAAAATCTCTAAGCTATAAAATTCAAACTCCCTATAAAAGGGTATTGTATATAACTACGAGAAAAATCGTGATTCGCGACAGAATTTTGCCGTCTTGGTTTGTGATGGATTTTTGCGTTTTCGCAACGGAATTCATTATGTAGCCTCCAGGCTTCTTGTATTTCATTTCGTAATGTAAATAATGCGTCGCAAGCAGTGGTGATAGAAAACGGCAACAAAATTTTCCGTCGCGAAGTTGGCAACAGAAATCATCCCGTCATGAGTTTGTCGCGATTTTGGTGACGGAAATGCTTCCATCCATCGCCATTGCGTAAAAAATATTTTGTGGCCTATAGCCGTCGTGAAATATAATGACAAAAATAATTATCGTCGCGATTCCGTTGCTAATCTTTCCGTTGCAAATTTCGTATTCCGTCACAAAATTCCATCGTAAGAAAACGACGTAACAAATTGCCATCGTGATTCCGTCGCCAACCTTTCCGTTGCAAATTTTGTATCCCGTCACAAAATTCTGTCGTAAGAAAATGATGGAAAAAATTATCGTCGTGATACCGTCGCTAAACTTTTCGTTGCAAATTTCGTCTTCCGTCACAAAATTTCATCATAAGAAAATGTTGGAAATAATTGTCTTTACAATTTCCTTAAATAATTATTTTTTAAAATATGTTGGTGATTATTATTATTTTGTTACAATTCTAATGTTAGTTTTTAAAATGTTAATATGCAATTATATTTATAAACAAAATCACTATTAAAACTAAAATACAATATAATCCATTTATATAAATATAAATATATATATATATATATATATATATATATATATATATATATATATATATAGACACACACAGCATAAAGTTTATTAAAAAATATAATATAAAATTGAACATAAAGTTTGGTCAAATAATTAGCCCGACTAAATACATAGCATTCAAAGTTGAGTACCAAAGATTATAAATAAGGAACATTGAAAACCATTTTCTTGCAATTTTTTTATAAAACAAATTTAGGTTAATTTTTTCCTATTTTTTTCATTTAATTAATTTTCTTTTGATTATTTAAAACAAGACTCAATATTTCAATTATGTTTTTGCATTATTGAGATTGATTTAGGCCATTATGGTATTAATATTTCTGTATGTATTTCTATAAAGATATATTGTACATTTCTTTATAAATATTATACTATTTTTTTTATTGGACAAAATTGTTCTTACATCATTGTCAGACCTACGCGTGACCTAACTACAAAGTTATTAATCAGAAATACAACTACACATGAACTCTAAACGGTAGGACCATTGTCCAAAGAATTAACAATGTTAGACATCCCACGGCCTCCAATTGAACAAGTTTACACATCATTCTCATAATTTTATCAATGCATGAAAACATCTGAAGAAATTTGTAAGTTAATTTTTACTATATCATTATAACAATATCTATTGTAACCATATATTTTGAATAATTTATCTTCATCCTCTATTGACAAGAATTGTAGCAATTATCATTAACAAACTCCCAAAACATTTTGTCTCAACAATGAATGAAAAAAAAAATCAATGACTTCATTATTGTGGATGAAAGTTAAGTACCCAACTCTATTACTTTTATTAAATTAAATAAGTTAGTAGCTACAACAACAAAAAATAATATATATGCATTTTTTAAAATTTAGAATTATATGTCTACAATGCATTTATACAAAAAAAAAAAATCATTATCAAAAAATTAAAAAAGATATATATATAATTTCATTAGTTATATTGTCTTACTTTTGTACAATGCAAAGATTCATTACCTTCAAATTCATTAATTAATTATATTCACTACATAGTTCTCAAAAAATTATATTCACTACATTGTCCATCGTCTTCTTTTACACTATCTTGTAATTAAATATCAAAATTATAATACAAAATATGTTAATATATTTATTTACCAAGTATTTTATTAATACCATGGAAAAAAATTATTAAAAAAAAAACAATTTGAACCCAATCATATTAACTACTTGGGAGGATTTATTGACAAATTAACAAGGTATTCATTGTGAATGCAAGAAAGCCCGGGAATCAAACTCCAAGAACTCGTCATCCATCTACCCGACTACCACAGTATGCAATAAGCAAAACGAAACAAAATAGCAAACATAAAATTATGAATTGGAGCAAGTGTTTAACTTTCATGTTAACCAGTAATCAGTAATAGCAATTGCAATGCATCTTAAAAGCTCAACAACTACAAAACACCACAGAGGCTCAGTTAAGGAGTAAACAATCTAATCAATTACTGCTACTAACAATGCACAAATATTAAAAACAAATATGAAAATGGTTGGAGTGAGCACTGACCAAGACTACTGTTCAAGACTACTTTTGAGCAGAAAACACATGCACATACACATCTTTTTTATCATCTCCCACATTACACTCTTAATAATAATATATGGGGTAAATTTCTAGATTTTTTCAAACATTTCCAGAGCTTTCATGAGCTTTGTGTTTACATAAAATGCAACCAAATTCGTTATTTATATTCATAATTCAAATATTAAAAATAACTCTCACAAAATTTAAATGAATTTGGAAAATCTTCCATACAATATTTAGGGATTTATGGAATTAAATCAATTGAACCTGGTGAGTTGTTGTTTCACGACTGACGACGGTAGACGGAGGCGTGTAGTAAGAATGGAATACCAGAAGTTATGACGGAGCTACCACTGGAAAAAGTGACTGCGGCTGAGTGATTCAAAAAAAAAAAAAAAAAAAAGAATCCACCAATTCGTATGAATACCAGAAGACTCGCGTCTACGTGAGGCCGTGAGTCACTGACGGGAGTGAGGGTTGAGCTCGTGAACGGTTAGAGAATCTAAAGATGAGCGGTGAGAGAAGATGTGGAATCGCAGGGTAGAGAAGGGCCAAATGGAGTGGTCGGAGAAGACAGAAATGGAGCGCGGTCGGAGATGAAGGCGGAGTACTAGAGTTTTACTGATTTTTTTATTATTATTATTATTATTATTATTATTATTTACTAGAGTTTTAATTATTTAGTGGCGGTTATAATGAACCGTCACCAGTAATTGTCGTTAATAATTAATTATTTAAGTTTCAATAATTTTTTTTAAAAAGATTTAAGTTTCAATATTAAATTACTGGCGATTTCTATAACCGCCTCAAAATGGTTATTTAGAGGCGGTTATATATAACCGCCGTTAAGTATATGTCGCTAAAAAACTATTTTGTTGTAGGGAAACAAGGTATTCAAATAATCCAAGAAATTGATGAAGCAGGAAACTACTCCGTAATATCTCTGGACTACATCACAATTGCTCACTTTAAAGGTAAATCATATTTGTTTATTAAGATGATTTAAAATGTATAATTTTTTACTACATTATCTAATCTTATTCCTTAAATAAATTAGGAATTTCTCTATCCATAAGAATTCATTCAACAATAATGGTTCAACTAAAAGTATCTCGAACAGAACATGCATGTTAGACACGTATGCCCTAGGAGTCAACATTTATTGTTTTGGCATTGATTTATGATTAAATAAATATAATAAATAAGTGTTTTATTTATTTTATTTTGGCTTAGTTAATATTTGATATTATTCCGTACAATCTTCTTAATTTTTCATTCTTAAGAGTTAACAATATAAGTGACGAAGAATTAATAAATGAAGTATGGTAAAAATTTTCCTAGTCATAAGAATTCTAATTGGGCATTATAATTCCGATAAGACTAGCAAATTGTCCTTCTTATGGTGAGTGGACATGTGGATGATTGTTAGAGAACAAGTCATTGAACAATGACTGACTACAACGTACCGCATGGTGTGTACATAACTGTCATCGATATGTTGTATGTTACAAGTATGCAATAATCTTTTGACTTGAGATGACATGGTTGTCTCGTACATATGGTGGACTAGTTTTTGCCAATATGCGTCTTGTGTTCCTTATGTGACTATAAGTGTACATGGTGGCCTAGTTTAGTACGGAGACAAGTGTGTGTCAATAGAGGATCCACCGCCTTGAGGTAACAAGGATGTTCTAGTCTATTCAATAATCGTACAACGAGAATCTCTAGCCATAGTATAATGAAGTTGGACTTCAGGTTAAGAATATATTGAATAGACATATTAACTAGGTGTATGGGTTTGACCAAGATTGACCATGGCCTTTACCTAGTTCGGAACAAGTGATGTGTGGAAAGAATGTTGCATGATATTTATAACGGAAAGGTTCATTATATATATATATATATATATATATATATATATATATATATATATATGTATATATATTCATTGTCAACTAGGTAGTCATGACATATTGTTAGGTGTCACTCATGACTTACGAGTTATTTAAGAGTTAATTCCAGAAATGGTGTTTCGACTATTGACTTTTACCAATTTTTATCCTCGACTTTTAATTTTTCCAAAGTTGATCCCTTAACTATTGATTTTGTACCAATTTTGGTCCTCGACTTTTAATTTTACCAAAGTTGGTCCCTTAACTATTGATTTTGTACCAATTTTGGTCCTTGTGTTAAATCAATGTTAAAATTGAGGGTAAAAATGTCTAATCAAATATTTTAACCTTTCTGCTTCACTTTGTTTCCCCTCATCCATTGCAAGATTATATAGGGAACAATGTGAGTCAATATATTTATTTTTTACATTTTATGTTAAATTGTTTCAAGTAATTAAATTTTTTTTCTGTATTTTT
>CM008339.1:11904950-11915679 GCA_002525835.2 Ipomoea batatas
CAATCAACCCAGATTTGGATCAAGTAAATTTCGCAGACTTGCCAAGCTTGAAGAAATGTTTGCCCAAAGTGGACTAGGTGCCGAATTATCGTCGCCGACATCGTCGGCGGCGTTGGGCCGGAGCAGTGCCGGCGGAGATGCAAGAACTCGCGGCGGCCGTGGTGGTTCATCGGAAAGAGGTCAGCAAGGTGTGCTTTTGTCGGAGGACGATGAATCAATGTTTTATCGGGGTTTGAGAAGGGGTCCGATGATTACTAGCCCTAATGAGTCTTCGCCGGCGAGTCATGAGGTGAATCCAGGCGGTTCAATAGAGTCCGGCCCGTATCCTACTCTAACGGCGTTAATGCAGAACCGTTTGGATTCCAGCAGCAACGACAACGTTAACGTTTCGGGTTTCGGAAACGTTAACGTTGTTTCAGGGAACGAAGACGTGCAAGTTCCGGGTGAAGGGAACTTTGATATTTATGACGCTATCTTGAACTTCATCGGAGAAACTGAGGACGGCGGCGACGAAAACATATCCATGTATGGAAACATCACCGCCGAACAAGATAATCCCGGCCACAACCAAATCGGAAATCTCTCAAACGATTTCCTCAATCAAGTAAACATTAATCAGACATACACTCCCAATCAGGTATTATCTATTGACCATATAATATACAAAATTAAATATGCAATTCAACTATCAACTTTTTAGTTAAGATGGAACACATATTTCAATTTTATCATATTCCATCTCAATTATTATGAACCCATAATAATAATAATAATAATAATAATAATAATAATATTATTATTATTATTATTATTATTATTATTATTATTATTATTATTAATTTATTATGTATTTAATGTGCAGCTTATGTGCAACCAATATGGACAAAATTATAACTCTGGGCAGTGGTACGACTATAATCCATGGTATCAGCCGGAGACATCTCAACCAAATTACAACCACCAATACTCCTTCCAACCGCAGGCATGCCTGATCTTTAAACATTCATTTTTAGACCAAATTTAGGTTAAACATCGTACTCAAATTTCATAATAACAAGACTATATTATCTTAGTTTTGGTTTTGTTGTAGGGTGACGGCGATGATGACGACGCCTTTGTGAATTCTTTGTATGGACCAAACCCTTATGGAGGAGCTGCTGGAAATGGTCAAGACATGTGAAATATAATGTCCTCCATTGTATATATATATATAGCAATAGTTCATAATTACCAGATTAGTAAGAAAAGAGAAGAAATGAACTCTGTTTAATTTAGTACATGTAATAGGAACATGTTTGGCTTAATTAGCTTAATGATGTAAATTATAAATAAACCATCGTGAAGGTTTTCCTTAATTATATAAACTATAAAGTTTTATATCTATGATAAACACAAATACTGGCATAAATTAAACTAGGAAGTTTGATGTTGATGCAATTTAAAGCATTTCTTTTCCATTAAATTAACAGATTGGATTAAACATACATGAGCATAAAGGGCCTTTGCATATACAGCTAAAAAATGGACCGACCTAAAATGGGCAGCCCATAGTTTGCATTTTTGCCCATTTTATTGAATTACTCCAATTAATGATCAAATCTTAGTACAAGGTCCGATTCCAAAGGTGCTGCGATGGTCTGATCGGTACAAATATCAATTGGATTATCGGCTTATAATTTTTTGCCTCAATTGAGTTTCATTCATAATTGTAAACATGCTACATAATGAATTGAAACATATTCTTTCCCCTCCACATTTAAATCCTTCAATCCAACTTCATCACCATGGATGTCAATCCGGACCATCACGCTTATTGGATTAAGTTAATCAGACTATTTTAATTGTTTTTTTTATTAAAATCTTAACATACTAATATTTTGATATTTTCATGCAAAGTGATGAGTAATGGGCTAGAGGGTAACCAAAGCCCATATTGTAGGAAAGGCAAATTATATCCTGGACCAAGGTCCACAGTGTAATATGAACTTTGGTCCAATACATGAAATTTAATATCATAATATATATAATTCATGGTCATAATACACATACACATAAATACAATATAATGAACATGAATTTTGTGCATTATGAACATTAATTCTGTGTATTACGTTAAGTGTTTATGTGTCCTTAATTGTATAATGCACATAATTTATGTTCATTATATGATATTTATGTATATGTGTATTATGAACATGAATTATGTGCAAACATGAATTTTATGTATTGAACCAAGGTCCACATTGCACTATGGACCCTGGTCCGTGATATAGCGATTGTTTATCCCCTGCATATTATATTCTCGGAGTAATGGTTGCAGATGCTCCAAGTAATCCTTTGTGGGCTAAAATAATAAGAAAGCGTTTATCCCGTGTACATTCTTAAGTAGTGGCCGTAGATGCCTCTCGTCACCCAAAACATACAATTAAGGACAAGACGAGACAGGACAGGAATATGGTGATGAAACGCACTGCTCCGCATCGGAGTTGCATCTACATTTTGGGCTTTAACATTATTGCTACTTTTGTGACCACTGGCAAGATGCAGATCGATGATGGTCCACAACCAAGAACTCCTACCTGCAACAGGCCTGCCAGTGTAGCTTTCTGGTCAAGGGGATGTGTGTCTTCTCCGTTTCCACAGAAATAATTACTTTGATTAATGAAATCTTATGGCTGTGAAAATTCTGCCAATGATTTCAGTTCATTTACAACGACAACTATCTCCTCTGCAACTACTGCATAATATCTCAGGTGAGGTCGCAGCTTTAGTACTGTCCTTTCCACGTTTCGCCTCACGGCAACCTCTGCCAATGCCAATTCAATTAAAGCCACCGCCCCGTCGGTTTCACCGTTTGGACCACTCTCATCTCTCCTCCCATGGTCCACCACCCACAATTTTTTTTTTTTTTTTAAATCAAAATTTGGGGTTAATTATCGGTAAGAAACTATAAAATATCTGTGGGAATTGTAAAGGGTATGTAGTGTTAATTAAGGTTATTCTAGAATGTCGTCGTCGACCACGTTAATGGAAGTACACCGCAGAATCACTGATAGATCGATATGGAGAACCCATCAGTGTTACCAGCTGTAATTAACGACTGGAAAGACAATGGTCAAAGAAGCGTGATTTCCTCCGTTAATCCTCGTCACAATTTAAAGTAGCATGCACTAATCAATCCCCAGTCTATACGTAAATTAATGTTTCGCTCCTTCATTTTTTTTGTCACGAAAAAAACACAGCTATGCATTCAGTAAATCTCACTCATATATAATTATAAGGGTGTACACATAAAGTAAATCAAACCATGCACGTTTGATAATTCATAGTTGATCAGGTCAAAGCCAAAAAAGGTGTACACAAAGTTAATCAGCTGACTTAAGTCAACCAGATCAATAGGTAGCTCTCTGTAACAATTGAATTTATAATCTTGTAATTACTAAATTAACAGATGGATTTAATCCTTATTTTTTGTGTCTTGGAAACTACGAGTGTGAATATATATTAATTAATTGGAAACGGATGATATGATGGGCAATGGACTGACTAGATTTCTATGCATCCAGATCAGATCCCTATACACCCATGCAGATTAAAGTAAAGTTAAAGGCACATTATTATTATTGTTAAAATTTTGTTTAATTTTCCTAAAGACATCCACAAAAGTCATTGGTTTCAGACCCACGATTCATCATTCAACGTTCCTTCCAAACTGGCGTTGGCTTATTCCATAGAATAAGACTAAGCAAAAATCTTAGACAATGTCATTATTTTACTCTCGCAAAAAAGGTATTTTTCGTTCTATCCCTCGTTACTCATCTCCCATTCTAGTAATTAACTACAATGACAGATAATATTTACGTTACTATATCGCACAATCTTATAGGCAGTCTTTAAAAACGAAACATTTTACTCCCGTGTTTGAAAATTAACATCTCTTTTTAGTATGACAAATTAAAGTATTAGTTTTATAACATGGTAGGAATTTTTATTTTTTTTTATTTTTTTTGGGGTGGCATTTAATTTGGGTTGTTTTCAATAGTGTGCAAGTTATAATGGATATGCAGACATTGAGGAATGAGAATTTAGCTGTCTCGATCTCATCTGTCGATGTCGAAAGAATGTGTAATTAATTCCCATCCAGAAGCCAACAATGCTGTATACTATGTATGGACGACATGTATGATAAAAACAACAATAGTACAAGAATAGCAACGTTGTCGTCGTTCGATTATATCCTCAGAATCAAACAAGGGATTGATCGAAGCCGCGTGTTTGGTAATTAACATATTAATCCTCAAAATTTTCATTCAGTTTATTGTCTGATCCTGTCTAATTATGCCACTACCATTACTGTTAGTAGCTAATTAACGCACTAAACAAGAACCTAGAACTTGATTTTAACTAACAATATACAATGCCTACGTGTTTTATTCATATTAATTAATTAATTCGCTCGTGTAATTATATAATACTTTTTTGAGTATATTGACTCTATTGTAAGATAGTATCTGTTCTATACTTTATTCATCTGTTGCAGCCTAAAGAATTGTGTCAACTGAGCACAAAGTGTTTGACTAATTATATAATACTTAATTATGCTTAAAAAATATAATACTTAATTAAATTAATGTGACATATATTCCATGCTTTTCCTAAGGATTACGATAAGCTTAAGGATGGATGGATAAATTAAAGTCGAATTAAAACTGTTTCTTTAATCTCGTTCAACCTTCCTCTTGTCAGTTGTCTTGTCTTTTGCCATGGCATTGTCCCCTCCTTTGTTTAAGTGGAAACCTCTCTTAGTTACCCTTTTTTATTTTCATAATTATAACATTTATCTTAAATTTATCAAAGCGATTTTAAAGTATAGGTTAAAATAAGTAGACATTTTAAACTTTAGATCTATAGAAGAGTTAAAAATACCTGTGTAATTTTATTTGCACCCTACCACTTGAGTTGTAATTGCAGAGTTAGTTGAACTTTCGAACTCATAATTGCATTAGTAATCCGCTTACTAACTGTGCCAAATTATAAGATTAATTGATTTAATTTTGAATACACTAGGTACACGACCGACAAATTCCCTTCGACAATCCATTTCCAACCGAAAAAAAAAACAGTATAATATTTGTGATTACCTTACAACGGTAAGTGTCGGATTGTTGGGTATTGTGGTAGCATTTTCGTTGTCTGAGTTATGCGACGATAATCAATATCACTAAGGGATTAACCGCGTAATTAGTGTGAGTGGGTTGGTACTTTTGCATATAATAATCCTTTCTCAAAAAAAAAAAATAGTAATAATAATCTTATATTGTAGTGGAAGACTATTCCTAATAAATAAATTAAAACTCATTGTTTCACGACCGTCACATGTATATATCAATATAATAAAAACTCTCCTAATTAATTTCAGTGGATTTTCTGCTTTTAGGCTTCTAGAATTTATTCAAAAAAAAAAAAAAAAAGGCTTCTAGAATTTATAGATCGACTTGCATTATATTTGTATAAATAATTTAATTATATATATTCACCATTAATTTAACAATTAATATTTGGTAAGGGCTTCCCTCATTCACTGATAAAATATAGTGCCAAAAAAAATCCATTTTATTTATT
Source organism: Ipomoea batatas (assembly GCA_002525835.2). Classification (NCBI taxonomy): domain Eukaryota; kingdom Viridiplantae; phylum Streptophyta; class Magnoliopsida; order Solanales; family Convolvulaceae; genus Ipomoea; species Ipomoea batatas. Next base: position 11,910,573 of record CM008339.1, read on the forward strand.
ATATACCCCGTATATTTTAATATGTACGTTAAAAAGGATTTTTAAAAAAGAGTGATTATCTTAAAAAAAAAAAAAGTGATTATTTTTTAAAACAAAAACTAGTGATTTAATATGCCATACATACTTACCAACCAAATTAAAGCACGCACTAATCAAATTAGTTGTGATGAAATATCGAATTAATCATGGGGATACATACCAAATAACCATATTTTTTAGTACTACTGACTCTATTATAATGTATATTAAGTCAACACTGACCCCAATGAGACTCAAATCATGACTTCCCATTTGAGAGAATCACTTCGTACCACTACACCACAAAATCATTGGCGATTACCAAACATATTTCTCTGTCAAAAAATCAATAAAAATTAGTTATAATAGTTATACATTACATCAATTAGTAAGTGAGAAACCCTTTTAAAGTCACACATGTGGGAACTCAAATTATTTCGCCAATGTAAAGTCCTGTGAACATAACTTTAAATTTCTTCCTAAAAAGAAATTTCTACGCCTTTAATTTGCTTTTGCTTCATCTTTTGTCTCACTTATCCTATGCATGCATCCTCCTTTCAAGATCCGCTATATATTAATATATGACTAAGGATTCCACTTTATCTTGATGATATTCGGATAAATTTAGGTTAGTCGACCATACCGCAATCGCCCATAGATTCATAACTTTTCATTTTCTTTAGCTTTATTATTATATTGCTGATGTATATATACAAATATAAGTCACACTTGTGTCAGACTGCCTCACATATTTTTATATATATGTGAGACCGTCTCACGGATACTTATATGTGAGACGGATTGGATCAGTCATGTCAATATAGAAATGTAATACTTATACTGAAAAATGTAATACTAATAAGAAATAAAATGTTTGTTACTTTTAAGGTAAAGTGTAATACTTTTGAGAAAAAATATAATACTTTTACATTCTGATGTAAAAGTATTACACTTCCCCTTATAAGTGATATTGGTAAGTGTTTGTTACTTATAAAAAAAAAAGTGTAATACTTATGAGGGAAAAATATAATACTTAAAAATATAATACTTATAAATTAAAATGTAAATGTATTACATTTTCATATATAAGTAATAAAAAATTTATTCTTTTATTAGTATTACATTTTTCAGTATATAAGTATTATATTTTCATCTTGAAACGACTTATCTCACAGATAAGGATCTGTAGGATGATCTTACACAATTTGTTTAACATGTAGTAAGATGAATATAAAAGCAATAAAAGATCTTTAATCAAACTTAATAGTTATCATCAATCACACATAAAGTTTGGCTAATGCATGCATATCTAATCTTTCACTTAATTTTGTATTGTTTCCCCTTTAGACACGTAATTAAAAATATTAATGCCACGTACTGCTTATAACGATTAACATGTTTTTGCTCAAAATTTTAAAAATAATAATTCCCTAATAATTATTTTTAAAGATGTTAATTCCTGCCCAAATGAAATGTTTGCAACGGTATGGGCACTGTATAAAGTTTGACCGGTATAACTGTACGTGTGGAAACATGACTTAAAATGGAAACTGTCGTTGACTTAACATTCCTTAATAAGACCTTCATTTACACAGTGATTGACCTGCGGTTACAATTATGTTTCTCGTTGTGAAAAACATGACAGTCAAAAAGCTTAAACTTTTTCGTTTATTGTTTAATAAGAATATAAATATTGAAATGGGAGAAAGGAAAAGGTACCTTTCTTGAAGCACCGAATTGAATTGTATGAAAAAGCAAAGATTTATATAAATTTAAATATGTGTTAAAGTTGTAATTGTTAATATTTGTTGCAATTTGTCGTCATGTTTTTAGGTGTAAGTATTGAGTAACTAACATAAATTGGAAAAACTTTAGGTGGTACGTGTTCATACATGTCACTGTGTCAGCATAGTCAAAAGATACATTCATTATCATGAAAACGGTAACATTCAATTCATTATATTATTCAGTTCTTTACATGCTATTGATTCATTGACGAGAGTTCAAAATGTGAATGAAATTGAAAATTACTGAGTATCTATAAACCCCGCCTTATGACCATAGATGTCAAAAGACTATAAGGAGATAAACCAGTTTAATTAAGTTTCTCAAAGCTGATTGGTTCAAACCAAGAAGATTAACATATCATTCTTGTTGGATGTTAAACTTATGACTTTATAGTTACTAAATCAACAATCTGAATAACTTAACTGAGGTCGTAGTTGATCGCCTCCTTTTGGGGCTAGTGAACAGGTCCATTCGAGAAAGGGAAGGATATCCATCCTTAAATGTGTACGGAATAAATGAACAATATTGGAACAATGACTATTTGTGTCGACCGTTGGTTAGTGTGAACTCCATAAATACGTTTAATTAGTAAAAAATCATCTGATTAGTAAAAAAAATAATCGTAATTTTAGAATCCACAAATTATTAAAAAAAATGTAAGAAAATAAAAAATAGTAAAAAAGTATAGTAAAAAAAAGACAGACTAATGAATGCGTTGACGGTTTCAGGTGGGAGCCGTGCCGGAACAAACAAAACTGGGCTAAAACTGAGCTGCCAAATTTAACTCTTCTTCTCTGTGCAATCTTGGGCCATTTTAACCAGGCCTTTTTTGTCATCCATTTTACAACCTTCCAAATTAAGTGATTCGTTCTCTCTTGCCGCTATCAATATTCCAAAATCTTCTTACATGTCGACAGACTCTCACTGGTCCATACACACTACACTCACACCCGCCCTCCCTTCAAACCAAACTGCACGTGCAACAAAACAATCTCTACCCTGCATTGTATCTATCTAACAATGTTGTACTCCTTTGTCATATTTTATCTGTCATACTTAGTATTTGTGGGTCAAATAAACTCTTTGTTCTTTGATTTTTTTTTACCTTTTTTTTTTTTTGTGTTTAATGATATTTTTGTGTAGTTTCTAAATATATAATTTTTATATATTAATACTAAACTTAATATTATACAAAATTGAATTAAAAATAACTTCAGTAAAATCTTGTTAACTGAATTAGACACATAAAATGTGACGGGAGGAGTAATATTTTGGAGTGAAGTATTTCGATGTTACTATTTATATAATAAAAAATAAAAATAAAAATTGCTGTAATTATGATGGGGAAGTGAAAAACCGGCAGGAAATTATAAAAAGATTGGAGGATTATTAAATAATTATTGGGTAGTAATTACATTTGACCATTTGTCATTCAACGACAACAAACAAAGCTACAAAACTACTAGGATTCAACTGCAGATCTTAGTTGTTGATAATAGAAGAGGTTTTTTTTTTTCCTTTTTGTTTGGATTTACAAAGGAAATCCGCAGACAACTATTGCTATTTGAGAGTGTGCACTAAATAATCATTCTTTAACTGTCTCAAATTAAGAAGATTAATACCAGTTAAGAATTGAACTTATAACCTTATAATTATTAATTCAACAGTATGATTAATTTGGCTAGAATTGTCCTGAGATCAGAATGGACTAGTAATGGGCGTTCAGCCGGTTTATAGTCGGCCAGAAGTGGGACAAAATTTGAATAGTGTCGCCGTCCCTCCTCGCACTATAAAAGCACACATTTGCCTCTCCATTCTTAAACACCCTCTCCCACAAAATCTCTTCTCTCTCTAGCTTATTCTCTTTCTCTGTCTAGATTTTCTTGGATCATAGGATTTCATTGTTCCCAGGTTGTACTGTTCTCACCTTGACCAGAAAAAAAAAAAAAACCACAAGTTTCAGACTTGATCAAAATGTGTAACCCTACAACAAACTCACCTCTGGGCTACAAAACAGCAAAAACAGAGATGCCATATGATGATGAATTCCAGTCATCGATCAAAATCCCGGCGGCAGAGAAGCCCGACGTTCTTGCTTTCCCTCTGATCACGTTGAAATCTCCGGCGCCGGCGCCGAGCCTCTCCCTTGTAATCAAAGAAGCAGAGTCCATAGCCAAAATTGCTCTGCCCATGATTCTCACCGGCCTTCTCCTATATTCCCGCTCCATGATTTCCATGCTTTTCCTCGGCCGTCTCGGCGGGCTAGCGTTGGCCGGCGGTTCTCTCGCCGTCGGCTTCGCTAACATCACCGGATATTCCATCCTCTCCGGTTTAGCCATGGGAATGGAGCCGATTTGTGGGCAAGCTTTCGGGGCCAAGAAATATAATCTTCTTGGCCTAACCTTACAGAGAACCATTCTTTTACTAATCTTAATTTCGGTCCCGATAGCTATTCTTTGGGTTAACATGAAAACCATTCTTCTATTCTGCGGCCAAGATGAAGCTATTGCTACAGAGGCTCAATCCTATCTTTTATATTCAATCCCTGACCTTTTCGCGCAGTCTTTACTCCATCCCCTGAGAATTTACCTAAGAACACAGTCCATTACTTTGCCCCTCACCTTCTGTGCCGCTTTTTCCATTATTCTTCACGTTCCAATCAACTATTTTCTTGTGACAAAAATGGGTTTGGGGACAAAAGGGGTTGCGCTTAGTGGGGTTTGGACAAATTTCAATCTTGTTGCTTCTTTGATTGTTTATATACTCATTTCCGGTGCTTACAAGAAAACATGGGAGGCATTGTCGTCGGAGTGTCTTAAAGGGTGGAAATCTTTGCTGAATTTGGCGATTCCGAGCTGTGTTTCTGTGTGTTTGGAGTGGTGGTGGTACGAGATTATGATCTTGCTTTGTGGGCTTTTGATTAATCCCAGAGCCACCGTGGCTTCAATGGGGATTTTGATTCAAACCACTTCTTTGATCTACATTTTCCCGTCGTCTCTCAGCTTCAGCGTTTCCACGCGAGTGGGGAACGAGCTGGGCGCGGGGGAGCCGAGAAACGCTAAACGCGCCGCCATTGTCGGCCTCGCCGGAAGTTTTATTCTGGGGTTCTCTGCTCTGTTCTTCGCTATCTCCGTCAGGAATATTTGGGCTAAAATGTTCACCCTCGACACGGAAATTATCGCATTGACCTCTCTGGTTCTCCCCATTATTGGCCTCTGCGAGATCGGAAACTGCCCGCAAACCACCGGCTGCGGCGTGCTCCGGGGGACGGCGAGGCCGAAAACCGGCGCCAACATCAACC
>CM008339.1:11970643-11986102 GCA_002525835.2 Ipomoea batatas
AACATTAACAAACAAAATTTTGAGTTCGGTTAATGAACAAACAAAACTTGAACAACGGGAAGCTCGTTTGCTAAGAGATCATGAACATACTCGTTTGTGTTTGTTTAGTAATATTCGCAAACAAGCTCGTTTAGTAATATTCACGAACAAACTCGTTAAGTGTTCGTTTCATGAACATATTCACAAACATATATATAATATAAAGTTTAGAGCCTATTTAACAAATTTTACCTTTTTTTAAGTTGGGAAAACTTCACGCAATTTCCCTTGAATTTCAAGGACAATTTCCCTTGAATTTCAAGGACTCTTCATATGAAGTTTCTCTTTCATACTCTCTTATATATGCTCAAAGTTCCATAACAAATTAAACGTAGTGCTCATCATTTCTACCCCGGAACGGCGTCGGCGTCATATCCACCACCGTAACTCAGTCTATCCCTTCCGATCCGTACGCTCGTCGTCATATTCGTCGTCTACGCCTTCATCCACCGCACCTATTGATCTACCTTGTTTGTGCGTCAATTCTTCCTTTTAACCGTTGACTTATTATTCTGTTAACCATCTCTCGTCTCTTTTTTTTTTTTCACTCTTTAATTCTCCGATCTTGTTATTGAATGTCTTCCAGCATGCTTTTTTTTTTTTTTTTTTTAAAATTTTTATTTGTTTATGTTGATTGATAAATTTTGTTTGAATAATTTGTGTGCAAGGTTAATGAAGAGATAGATGATGAAGCAGGAGAGCAGGCAATAATAATTGAAGTGCTGTTAGCAGGATCAAGAACAGTAGGCATATATTTAAGGTAAGCTCTGGCTTCCTCCTTTTTAGTCCATTGTTTGCATATCTGGATGCTTTGCTTATAATATGTTTTCTAATTTAGATCATTATTATCAATTTTCATTGAATTTAGTCCATCAGTTCTTCCAAACGTTGTCAATTTGATCGTGAAGCTATTTGATTAGTTAATTTTTCATTTTAACGATTTGTTTGGATTTTATAGAATTTTGCACTACACACATCTCTCAATGTTCTTTGGTAATCCAACTTGTATACTTTGTTAGTATCTAGTATCGAGTATCGACTGACCAAATTGCCAATGTTTGAAATGATTAGGAAATTAAATGTCTAAAAAGTAATAATGGGATTGGTGAAATTTTATTTCCTTATACATGCGTAGCAGCGTCACAAGATGTTGGACTGAGCTCTTCAAGCGGTTTTTGTGCGGTTGTGTGGTGAGAGGAGATTCATTGATCTTGTCAAAATCAACGTTCAGGATTAACGTTTAAAAAAAACGCAGTGATAATTTGGTCACTTTCTATATGGATCAAATTTAAGGAGCGTAGGGTTTGTTCTTAAGGTGCACATGTCTTGTGCTTAAGGTACGTCGTGCATCTTCTTTAGGTGTGTGGTTTCTATGCTTAAGGTGCGTGTAATTGAGAACTTAAGGTACATAAGTTCTATGCTTAAAGTGCATATGTTTTGCGCTTAAGTGTGATGTTTGTGCTTAAGATGCATCGATTTTTTAGTTGATAACTTAAGGTGCGCTAGGTGTGTCGATCTAAAGCGTTCGACATTCATTAAAATACCCAAGATATATTACATCGCTAAATAGTTGAATCGAGTACTATACATCCAATCTCCTTAAAATACCCAATATATATTACATTGCTAAATAGTTGAATAGAGTATTCTACATCCAATCCCATTAAAATACCCAAGATATATTACATGACTACATAGTTGAATAGAGTAGTATACATCCAATCTCTTTAAAATACCGAAGATATATTACATGACTACATAGTTGAATAGAGTACTATATACATCCAATCTCCTTAAAATACCCAAGATATATTACATGACTACGTAGTTGAATAGAGTACTATATACATCCAATCTCCTTAAAATACCCAAGATATATTACATGACTACATAGTTGAATAGAGTACTATATACATCCAATCTTCTTAAAATACCCAAGATATATTACATGACTACATAGTTGAATAGATTACTATACATCCAATCTCCTTAAAATACCCAATATATGTATATACATGGCTAAATAGTTGAATAGAGTACTATACAACCAATCTATGTCCAAAGTCCTGAAACTTGATGCCTTGAGCTCAGGGCCAAAGTGTGCTGTTCCAATATTCAAGGTCTTCAGGCAATTCAAGCCCAAAATTACCTAGTAAATATAAATAAATAAATATATGCAGTGGTGAAGATGTAAGACCCTTACTTCATTTCAAACTCTTTAATAATATCCAAAGAAATAAATAATATTTTGAATAAATATTAAAAATTATCCAAATCGAACAATGTCACAATTGTGTCCAAGTTCAAGATTCTTTCATTATATTTGAATTTAATTAAATAATTATTTAAATTTAAATATAATACTCCGTAAAACTTTAATTCAATGAACCAAAACCAAAATTATTTGGGCTAATCAAATTTATTCAATTGTTTAAATTCAACACGTTAACATAGCCCAATTAATTAAATTGGCCCAATAACCAATTCTCAAACTACGGCCCAATAAAAATTTGTCTGCCCATTTGTCTTTTATTCAAAATTTCTATGTCTACAAATATATACTCCATATATAAAAGATTTAATCAAATCAGCACCAAACAGAAAAAGAATAAATTATTGTAAGAAAAAAAAAATTGGAAAACAAAAACGACGGAAAACAATCTGAAGAGGCTGTGAGAATGTGAGATCTCACCGTCATTGAAAATTGCTTGGAGGTCTGTGCTGGCATCATAAAAGAGAGATGAATACTGAGATGTTTCGGGTTGCCCCGCTCCGAATCTTTCTCCAATTCCTTGTTGCTATATATATATATATATATATATATGTAATACGAAGGCTTTAATTAAAGTAAATACTACGTAGTAATATATATATATATATATATATATAGGGTCAGTGTGACCGCCCTTAACGTGCGGTCGGTTGCATCACTATATATACAAATATACACCACTCAATGTTAGTAAATACACCACACAAAGTGCATCATTAGGTACGCATCATCAAAAAGCACATCAGGTATGTAAACATACACCACACAATGTTAGTAAATGCATCATTAGAGGTAGGGGAGTTATGGTGCATTATTTTGGATGTGTGGTGTGTTTGATGGTATTTTTGTGTATTTTTATTATGGTGTATTTTTTAAGATTGAGTAGTGTGAACCACATCGACTGTATGAAAAGGAGCTGTCACATTTGAACAGATTTCAATATACATACACGCAACTCTGTACCTGATTAGAGTAACATGGATTCATAACATCAAACGCCGCCGCCTGTGGTGCACTTATCGGAGGGCATATTGTTGGCGTCGCTGGTCCCACATAACTCTCAGTAAAACACGCCATGTTTTGGTCGTAGTTGTCTGTTGCATGCCACAACGTTAATGTAAGGATTTAATCCAGCTAGCTAATGTAACGAAAATTAAAACATCGTCTCACTATATATACTACGTACAGTCAAACTCCCCTTGTGCTGAATATATTTTTGGCACTGCAGCATTAAGATTATTATTATTTGGCAGGCAAAATATTGATTCATCTTGCTGGGTGGCCAAAGGTACACCAAGGCAGAGCCCGTTAGGTGCCCGGTCGCGGCGGCGGCAGGGCTTTGCCACTAGTTGACGACGTTTGATATCCTCATGCGCCTGGTATACACGGCAATCGTGATAATGCCACATCGCAAATTTATTCCTCCTTTCACTTTCGGAATATAAGAATCGCCTAAGCTTCTGCAAATACTCAATACTGGATTATCATCTCTACTCTGTTTCAATCTAATCTATGTATTTTGCCCACTAAGACAGACCACGAGACGAGAAGGAGTTTAACTAACTCACATCCTCAGGTAGTAGTTTCCTCACATATATACACAATACTGGATTGATTATCATCAGTTACCAACCTGTAAATGACTCCCAACATGTGCTCTCGTTAGTTTCTGCACATTCATGGCCTTCAAAATTTCACTGCTCCTTACATCCTCCTTCATCACTTCTAAAACTTTGTTTGGCACTACTCGTTCTCCTGCATGTAATCAAATTTTGAAATGTACTAAAATAATTTTTTTAAAAGGAAATTGGTAGAAGAAAATTTTAAGTGTGGGAAAAATCTGACCTCTATCGCCTATTAAGATAACGGTCTGCAAGAATATGAGATGAAATTCAGCATTCCAGAAGAGGATCTTCGTGGTAGTTCTGTTTCTGGATTTACTGCCCCGACCCGACTGAGATCCAACAAACTCGGCCATCAGCTTCAGAGTTCAGACATCAATGAGTGAATGAATGAATGAATGATTGATTGATTAATGATATGTATGAGGTGACAAAGAGAGTCTGCAGATAGTCGCACACTGTAAACACACACACACACACACATATATATATATATACAGTTTATGGATTTTCCTGGAGTACTTTATTGACTGAATTTATTAAAATAAATAAAGTCATGAATCACAATTTATATTTTGAAAAATGATAGGTGTAATCCCATGAAATATAATTATCGTTGCATGTTTAATTTTAACCAGATGAAGAAAAACAAATGAACAAAAACTATGCATGATGCACCCTATTATATTTATCATAGATTGAGTATTATTCTTTTTATTTTGAAAAAGAATAATAAAAATAATATATCATTTTTTGTCATAGTAAAATTTTAAATTATATATAGTGTAACTCTATGTGTCATAGAATTGATTAATAGAATCATTGAATCTATTTTATTTTATTTTTTTTGGCAAAATAGAATCTCTTTTTAAGTATCCTTAACTTGTTGAATTTAGGGGTATTTGAATTTGAATCTCCACTATCTTTGTCTCATTGTCTCGGTGTCTCCTAGACCTTTGAGCTCTCGGGCCAATGGGGCAGTCCCGCAATGGGACCCTTAGCTTATTAATTCGTATTTATTTTATTAAAGGATATTATTAGCCATGTGCTTATTTGATACTCGTAAATCTTTACTACGTATTTGATTAAAAGTCAAAAGCTGCCATCTTGTCACTTGTCAGTCTTGCAAGCTGCCTGCAAGCTAGCAACAGATGCTGAATAAAAAATTAAATTATAATTTTTTATACATCACATTGCAACTGAGGTAAGTATAGGGATGTGATCAAACTTATGATTAATAATATAGGCCAAAAAGGCCTTGTGGTCAAGCGATAATAATAATAATAATATATAAAAGTTAGCAATTTATATCATGAATTAAGGCTTACATAGTACTATAGATTTTGGATCAAAACGATGAAGTATACAAAATTCATACGCGTAAGGTAGAGAATTTAATAGCACAAGATAAAAACATCACAACACATACACATGTTATATATTTAACTTAATCTGATTTAAGTACATAATTTGGGTTCATAGCAAACTTTACAATACAAGACACATAAATTAATAACATAAGACACAATTATTAATTTATTTTAAACACAGAATTCATACTCTTACAGTACACAATTTCATAACACAAAACACATAATTCATAATATATCACACATATACATATACTAGAGTTCACAGGGCATCGTGAAGTGTGATCCTGGTCCATAATATAAGGTTGATATTGTTGTCAAGCACCTTGTGCTCAAATGGCATGTAGTGGCCTCCCTCAAATGAAAAGTCATGAGTTCGAGCCTCAATGGAGGAGATATCGAAATTGACTATTTGTGCTTCAACAGGTTGAGAAAAGTATAGATGAACAGATACTACAATGTAATAGAGTCAGTGTATTAAAAAAAAATTGATAAAAGCCGACCGTGACGTAATTAGTAGTAGCTTTGCTATCGTGAGTCAACCGTCATTCCTTACAGATATGCTTGGTCCCCAAGCCACGCCTTTATCAACTGAGCATAGATAGATGTCATGCCATCGACCCTGTCAACATTGTAATGTAGACTCGGGTTCATGTTCATAATTACATAACTTCATGTTCACATTTTCATAACTTTATATTCACAGTTTTATAACTCTACGTTCACAATTTTCATAATTCCATGTTCACAATTTCATAAGTCTATATTCACAATTTCAAAAAAAAAAAAAAACAGTATCAAAACTCTATCATCAACACTATAACACAATTTTTAAATTTATATAACAAAATTGTGAATATAGAGTTCAAACATTGTAAATAGTGAGTAATGTAATTTCCTATATTGAGATCTAAAATTGTGAACATAGAGTTCTAAAATTATGAAAATAGATTGTGGTCCTGCGTCCATAGCATAATTTGCCGAGCATAGATTGATGGAAAAGACATCTATAAGAATGAACGAGTCTCATGAATTTTTATTCGTAAGATGGATTAAAAATTGTTATAGATGTTATGCTTTTTTATATAAATATATATATTTTTTATAAATAACTCCTCAATCCCTAAATATATTATTTTAATTATAAATATAACATTTTCTTAATAAGTATAACACTTTTACTTATAATTAATAATCAATTTATCTATGATTAATATTCCAATTTTTTATAACGTATTATATTTTTTTTCAAAAGTAATAATTTATTTATTTATTTATGATTAGTATTATACTTTTTCTTATAATATTTTTCAATTAATAAATATGACATTTTTCATCATAAATATTATACTATATCTAAATCTGACCTGTCTCATAAAAATAAAAATAAAAAATCAAGCCCTGAACATCTTAACTGGTCACAAAGGTAAAGTTTGAAAAGAAGAAAAAGTAAAAAATTAATAAAACAGTCATGACACGAGGCTCACCCTATATTTATTACTTTTTTTTTTTTTTGAAAGGTATATTTATTACTTAAGAATTAAGAATTTAAGATAAGAGAATTCAAAGACAGAGAGAGATATAATAGATTCTGTCGGAGAGTGACAGTAACTGTGACATCATAGTTTAATTACTTTAAGATTTCATTTTTTTTTCCCAAAATTCATACGTGTTATATACTTCTATTGCCAGCCTGTCAATCCACTTTTCAGTCTATATATATATTCTTTCCAAAATTTATACGTGTTATATTGCCAGCCTGTCAATCCACTTTTCAGTCTATATATATATTTTGACCAAAATTTATACGTGTTATATTGTCAGCCTGTCAATCCACTTTTCAGTATTTTTATATATACTAGTTATCAAACCTTAAATCAATTCCCAATGCTTATTTTTAAATTAGTCTTCATTAATTGGTTAAAGTAGTCATATAATAATAAGAGAAAAAAAATGCTAAATTAATAATAATAAAAAAAACTGTAATCATTATGAGTACAAATACAAATAATAGAATTAGCATGATAATATTTTGACAATCATACCTATACAATGCCAAGTAGATGGTGTGTTGCAGAATATGTTAAGTTTAGTTTTGGGTGAATACCAGTGGAGGGGTTTATATACTGTTATTTTCGATAGAATAATGATTTAGTTAGGAATCTATACAAAATTGTATTATAGAATCCTATTAAGACATCAATATTCTAATTTTAAGTTAGAAATCTATACAGAATTGTATTATAAAATATTGCCAATTTGTTTGAAAACTGCAGTAAAGAAATAAATTACCTAAAGTATTTAATGTTAAACTTCCGTTATATTTAATGGAAAGAATTTGGTAAAAATTATAAATGATTATGATATATTAGGAATTTAATTGGAGGTTGCAGAATAAGAACATAAAGTACAATATGTTATAGCAGACTATTACACCGACATTTTTTTAGTTCCAGTTAGGGATCTAACATTATTGGCTTTTATTATAAGTGTAGATATATGTATGTATATATATATATATATATTCTCGTTTGATTAATTGGTTCTAGACTATTGTGGTATGATTATTTTTTGTCTTTCACCAATAAAACCATTTAAATGACGTTAAATACAATTTTATTTTATTTCAAAAAGAAAAGAAATAAAATCTCATTATGGTCGGTTCTAATTTTTTTATTTTTTTTCATTTTTTTGTTCTAGATTTATGTGTTAAGCCTTCCTCAATAGTTAAACTTGAGTGTGATTTTTGAGAAGTTTTTGTAACTATGATTAGGAAAGAGAAAATGAGGATAGAGGAAAAAATAAAAGTAAAAAAAAAAAAAAAAAACTGGAAAAGAAAAAAAAAACAGAAATTACGCGCATGTCTGGGCACGAAAACTGCGTGAGGCGCAATGAGCTTCTATCCAGTGGGACCCACGACCTCTGCCAAAACCCAATATGTTGCAAGAGAAAAAAGCCATTAAAACCCCTTCCCTCCCATTTGTAAAAAGCCAACACACTAACTTTTACTATTCCAAAATCATTTTAAAATTAACCAATGGGGGTGGCCTTATTACACTTTTAGTTCTCTTTTATTTTTTTCCAAAACATCCTCGTTACTCCTAATATTATTGTAGGATGACAATTTTTTGTTTCCGGTCAACAAATATTTTTAAATGACATTAAAATTGATGTTATTAATCACCCAAAAAAAACCTCATTTTTTCATATTGGTAATAGAAAATAAGAATACAAAGGTTCTATATGTTGGAAAAGAAATCATATACTACACATATAAATATCGGAGGACCCAAGAAAAAAAAAAAAAGAAAAAAGAAATTAAGGACATGTTTGGTAGCCCGGAAAATGATTTTTGAAAATTATTTTTCGAGTTTTTGGTGTTTGGTCGCGAAAAATGCGGTCAGCGAGAAACAACTTATGGACTTGGCTTCAACAATTTTTTGGCCAAAATAGCTTGCTTTGTAGCTTCTAGCGGACTGGTTTTCGGCCAGTCCGCCGAAAACCATAGCAGATCTGCTCTGTTTTCGGCAGAAACCAAAGCAGTTCTGGCGAAAACCAGTCCACCAACTGCGTTTTTTTTTTAAAGAAATATCATTATTTTATATATTATTATACTTTTTTATATTAAATAATTAAAAATGTAAAATTATACAACTTAATACATTTTTCAAAAAATGAGCCAAACATACAAAGATGATATTCCAGAATGCAACCAAACATTGAAAATGAAATCATTTTCCAAAAAATGACTCATTTTCCAGAAGTCATTTTTCTGCTTTCCAAACCAAACACACCATAATACTTAGAAATGTATAGAGATTTTCTATGCAATGGATTCATACGGTAATCATGGGAGAAACAAACATGGCATATTGTGTTTCATTAAAAATAAGATTATAGTTAGCTCATGAGTAGAGGTTTGGCCCCAACTTAAGTACCACTCCACAATCTCGTGGGGAGTCGATGTGGGATCGTATTATTACCCACCCCTTGAGAAGTTGACATCCGCGACGGCTTACACTCCGGACTCTTCTCAACACCAAGTAGCCATTTTTCCTTTGAACGACTCACACTCAGGACTCTTCTCGGCACCAGGTAGCCCTTTTCCCTTTGAATGACTTCACTCCGGACCTTATCAAGCACCAAGTAGCCCTTTTCTTCTACTAGGTCGGCACCGGATGAGTGGAGGGCTTCACTCTGGATAGCTTTCACTCCAGACTCTTCTCGATTCACTTTGAACCTTATCAAACATTGGGTAGCCCTCTTTAGAGGGCCAAATAATATGTCACTTAAGGCAAGATCCTAACTTCACCACAAAAGCTAATTCATGGGTGGAGGTTCAGTCCCAACTTAAGTATTACTCCACAATCTCTTGTGAAACCGATGCGGGTTAGGATCATCTTATCATATATCAATCTCTATTTGGAAGGATAAGTAGGCAAGTGGCTACCGGACCTCACTAACCCTATGGTTGAGACTACCCCCTTCCCTTATCTGGTGAATGAAACTGTTAGCTCTCTCTTAAAATTCAATGACAGATTGACAGGGGATGGGATACAGAGGCCATAAATGATATCTTCACACCAAGGCATGTCATATTGATTCTCAATATTCCACAGTATAGGACTCTAGTCCACGGTATAATGATTGGGACACCTCGTGGTCTAAACCCCCACAAAAAAAGAAAAAATAAAAAGAAAAAAGAAAAAAAGACAGACATGTAAAAATAAGCAAACAGAATTTGGTGCATTAACAGGATTACAAATCTGAAAAAAATGTAGTTACCTCTAAATTTGCCTGCAACTGCTCCGATCCAGGCTCTGTCTTTATTATCATATGCATAACTGTTGCCGGAAGCCACCAGGACAAAACCCTCATTCTTTGGCGTGTCCTTGTAACTTGGATCAGGAGACTGCAACAGCGGCTGTACAAGGAGAGAGCGAGTCCCCTTTGGAAGCAGCTCCTTGAATTGAGAATCTGGATATAAGACATTCTTTTAATTGATCGCAGCTGTAGAGATGATAAATTTTGTCTCCAAATGGACAGAGCGTGCATCTTAAGGATGATATGGGTCATATGACTACATGAGAATGCAAATGTTATATTAGTTGAGCATATATAATATTAATGTATAAACATCAATGTGCAATACAAATATCATATTAGTCTTTTAGTTGAGATAAAAGCCATGTTTCATTTTGGTATGAGGGCCAACAGCATGCCAAACGTCATGGGTTCAAATCTCCTCGTCATCTAATAACCGGCTCGCACACGTGAGCGGGCGTATTGAGCATATAATATATAAACAACTTGCAAGGTCATCCCCCACCAAAAAAAAAACTTGCAAGGTCATCCAATGGCACTGCTATCAGGATTTAGCCAGAAATCTGAAAACCTTAGCAGCAAAAACTTTCCACAAAAGGCAATAGCAGTAAGACAACGCATACCTGTAGCTTGAGGAAAATAGAGTGTGTCCTCCAAATTCAATAGACCAAGTTTCTGAATCTGTTTCTCAAACCAATCACATACATCAGCTTTTGATACATCTTGAGGAGTTGTCCAATAGCCTCGCACACACAGCGCATCTTGAGTTGAGATAAGCTACAAAATGAAATAGCAGGAAAATCAAATGGCATAAATAACTAGCAAAGGATACTGAAATTCCTTATGTACAGGTATTAAGCCCATCAACCAATATCTATTCAAATGTTGAGTCCAAAACATACCACTGATATTGTGTTTGTATTGCGCAACAGAACGTATGATCCCCAAGCCAAATCCTCCTTCAGAGTATCCGGAACATTTTGTGATATGACAAAGGTTTGTTCAGCACCATCAGGAACATTTCTTTCGTTAACTAGAACAGCCCCCTACAGTTAACGGAATAACAAACTGATACTTTAGTTAACATTGGATGTAACCTTCTCTAGTTCTGTACTATGCAAAAATGGAAAAATGTGCTTTAACTTCTAATCCACGATATCCTCAAGAAAGATGGCTGAATAGTGAATACACAACTTATCAGCAGGAATGTTGTAACATTCTTATATGCCCATCAGACTATAACCTTGAAAACACAAACAGAAAAGCACAAGCATCTAACTAGCAAGCAACTATGGCATGTATTTTCAATAAAGACATTTATTCTGCATCAAACTTTCAAGTTCGAAGCGTTGATAGCTAGAAAGCAAACTTCTATCTAGTGCACTGGCTGAGCATACAGCATACTGCATATTACATTACAAGATCATAAAAGGAACAAAACAACTCCAATAATACCTATCGAAATAAACTCCAATAATACCTATCGAAATAAACTCCAATAATTTCAACAAAGGAAATGAGAAACATGAAATCACCTTCAGAAATCTCCCAAGGTAGGGGACTACTACAGAGAATGCAGCAAGAAAAAGGCCTAACACCTCTGTTCTCTACACAATACAGGGAAATACGAAGTTGAAATTATGAAATTAAGAAATTATTCAAAACATGATTAAAAGAAACCAACCAATTTATATATATTCCTTCCAAAATATCATAAATATATTGCTACTTGCTAGTACCAATTGTATAAAGTTTTCAAGCTCTCACCAACTGGGCTGTAGTGATGGTTGATGAATCCGAGCCTGCAAAGTGATTCAACAATAACAACGAACCAAATGCGTACCCTATATATCTCGGTAAATACGATTCATCCAATCCAGGTATTCCTTTTTCCAGAAATTAAACAAACATTACTGCATTCAGATACGCAGGTATACATATCAATTCGATATAAGATTATAAGGTGTCTGTATATGTACATACCGAGAGTGAAACGAAGAACCGAGAGGTTAAGCTGTTGCTGTTCAATTTTAGTGCTCCCAGAAGAGCTGTCTGTACGGTTACAACAAATCTTCCGCGACAATTTCCGGATCCCGGAGCGGAAAATTTCCGGCGGAATCTGAGATTTGGCCCGCCTTCTCGACAGGAACGGCACCAACAAAGCGAGTGAGACGGAGCCGCTGCTCATTTTCGCTTACAGCTTTCTCTGGTGATGGATAATACTTTTGGAACTCTTGGTGCTTCTGCTCTCACCGGCGACAGGTTATCCGTGCATCGGGAAATCCACGCGCCAATAACGAGCGTCACATTTCAATAATTATGTGTATATGATATTGATAGGATCCCGATATACGGCCCTAAGTATGTTATATGTATTTCGGTATACGAGTACGATATTGGCCTATAAAAGGAACTTTGGTCCTAGTTGAAGAGGACTTTTGGCTGTTTGATCTTCTGAATAGTTAAAGAGATCGGGAACTTTCTGAACCACTGTCACGTAGACCGATTTTGCATAGTGATATTCTTACTTGTACCCTCGAGTGTATTAATACAGAGTATTTCATTCGTACCTCCGTATATTACTTTATCAGATATATATGCGTACCCCTATGTATGTATATGTGTTTTATGTTGTGAGTTTTTGTGTATTATGAAATTTTGTATTTTAAAGTACAAATTTTGTACCTGAAACAAATTAATAACTGTGTTATTTTATTAATTTTTATGTTTTGTATTGTGAATTTGATGTCTATAAACACAAATTATATACTTAAATCATATATAAAAAATAAGTAATATATAACATGTGTATGTGTCTTGTTTTGTGTCTTATGTTATGAAATTTTGTACTTTACAAGTATGAAATATGTATCTCGTTGTTCCGATTGAGAATCTATTATAATGCTACGTGAACCCTGGTCCATGATATAAATTGACATAATTTAGTGATACATTCTGCAAATAAAAAATGCTTTCACTATTAAACATTTTGAATTTAGACACCTTTAACTTAGTATCATTAAGGATGAATGTTATGAAGTTTTAAAAAAATAAAGGGAAAAGGGTCAAATAAAGCCTCTAACTTTACCTAAGAAGACAATTAAGTCACTAAACATTTTAAAGTAGTAATTAGGCCCATCAATAATATATTTTGGTGAAAAAAAAGTTCAAAAACCGGTTAGTGACCTGTTATATAACAGGTCACTAAGATTCCGGTCAAATTTTCAGCAAAATTTTGGACATAGCAGCCGTCGGCGACCATCTACGGTCGCCGGAGAATTACCGGAGAAGGCAACCCAAGTTGCCTTCTCAGTGAGAAAGCAACCCCTGGGGTTGCCTTCTCTGGTGACCCTTTTCTAAAAAAATAAATAAGTAAAGAAGTACATACTCAGTAATTATTGAAACTCGACCTCTTACTTAGACCATCTCCAACCAACCCCCAAAACATCGAAATAGGGGGGGAAATGGTATTGAACTCCCCCCCCCCATTAACGCTGCAATGCCAACAAAAAATGGCATGATAGAACAGTGCAACCGCAAATATGATATTGCACTGTTCATCTCACGCCATTTTGATGTGTTGTTTTTCTTTCAAATTTGTCCCTTGTTTTTATGTCTAATTCTTTACATATTATTAAAAATAAATTACATCATTTGAAAGATCTCATCAAGACAATTAGTAAGACTAATATTGAACATAAATTAATAAAAAATGAAACTACATTAAGCATAATTTTAACAAAATTTAAGCAAATTACATCTAAATTTACTTTAAACATACTTAAATTCAATAATTTACAATGTCACCCCATTTCCTCCCAAATTATCAAAATATTGATTAAACGGCTACTTGATTCTACTCCCAAATGGTTGACGAACTCTCTTTGCACAAATTCGTAATTGTGTATTTCTGACCCACTCAATGCATGTCTTATTGGATCTGTGATGTAATCTGCATCTATGCTCGTGATATATTATTGTGGAATAAAATAATATTTGCATTATAATTATATTTTATATTAAAATAATAAAGTTATAATACAAAGTCTTTTTTTTTAGAACTATAATACAAAGTCTTAATTTATGTGAAAATAAATTATTTTAATGAAAAAATACAAATTGATGAACAATTTGATGTAATGGGTTGGAAATGAAAAAAATTAATGTAAAATACACTAAAAATATTTATTTTAATGTAAAATTTGATACAGAGAACGGGAGCGGGCATGTATTTCACACGTGAGTGTGTCTCTACATGCTTTTGAGTTGCCGGTCCATCCGCATCCATCTTCCACCACATGCTCAGAAATCAGAATGTTGACCTTTGTCAACCCAATCATCCTTGTTATCTTCCAATCCACAACCTGTGAATCACACATTCTTTTTACCAATTACACTATCCTATATTTGTACCCACGCGTTTCATGTTTTTGCCCTTTATCACCCAAATAAAATAAACGTGTATATGATGTATTCATTTTACTGCTAAATTAGTAAATTCTTATTAAAGTATTAATTATTTATTAATTTTAAGAGTTTGAGATCTATTTTTTCTTTGTTTTGCTTTTTATTTCTATTCATTGAACAAATGACAATAATATATACACACGACCAGAATATAAGTAATATATACGGAGTATATATTTTGTAACAAGCATATGTTAATCCATTATGACTTAGTTGTTACAATATAAAATTTATTATATCTCAAAATATTATGTTTAAGATTTTTATTTATTTTGTAATTTTTCTGTGTGGAGCCTCATTTGTAATTTGGTAGAAGCCTATCGCCAAAGAGATGTAGAGGTTGTGGGCAATTTTATGGGAGCATATTTAAAGGGAACATAACAGATGGGCGACTATATTTGCAAACCTCTTACTACTCGATCTGAAGGTCCAAGATTCTCCTTTGTGTATGGAATCTGATATGGATTATTCTCTGGGTATACTTCCCTATATGTTCGTGGCATTGTTTGGTATTCGGGTCAGGGTCAAGTGTTTTTTGAAAATATTTTATTCTCGAATGGTTAGAACCACCGCCTATATAATGGTCCTTCCACACGAGGGGTTCTTATCCTCTACTCTCTCTCTCTACAATATTGAAAAATAAAGGTCTTTTTGGCTAATTTCTCTCATTTGCTCTCCTCTTATACATTTCTATTTATACATACACCGTATGCATTATATTGAATGAATTTATACTATCAGAATTGTTTTTGATAGAAAAATATTAAATGGCCTTTAAATGAATCGTATTTTAAAAAAAAATTAAACTATTTTGTTGAGCTCTCCCCTCATATTATTTTTTTTTGTGCCATTTTTAATACAATGA
>CM008339.1:12015331-12026481 GCA_002525835.2 Ipomoea batatas
TGTATTAGGGATAGGAATTGTATTACCATATTTTACATTATTACGCAAACCATAATATTATAGGTCTGTTTTGGGCTGGAAGTTAAAACTGAGGATATTGTTTTTATTAATAGATATAGATTGCATTGCAGAGAAATATATATACTGAATTATTAACATTAGTAATTATAGTCTAGAATTGTATTACGAATAGGAACGTAGGGAAGAATATATTTTATTAGGATTCTATTTTAATTTACAATTGTATTAGGGATAGGAATTGTATTACCATATTTTACATTATTACGCAAACCATAATATTATAAGTCTGTTTTGGGCGGAAAATTTAAACTGAGGATATTGTTTTTATTAATAGTATAGATATATCTCTTACTTCTCTTATGTATATAAATAAATAAATAAATAAATATATATATATATATATATATATATATATATATATAATAAAAAATTTAACAAGGTCGACTAGTCTGAGTTAACTTGACTAACTCTATTGAGTTGGGCGAGTTAACTCGGCCAAGTCGGCCCAGTCGGCCCAATCGGCATCCAAGTCGGCCCAGTCGTGGGCCGAGTTAGGCGCTAGGCGGCCGGCCACCTAGGCGGACGCCTAGGGAGCAATTCGCCACGATCCTAGTTCCTAGGCGGCCTTAGGCGGGGATTTTTGCAACAGTGGTCATGAATAATTATGTTATACTCTTTATGATACAACCAAATTAACGAGCCTAAATACATTTATGGTGTGTTTGGTTTATCGGTTTACACACTAAGAATGTGAATTAAAATCATAATTAGTGTTTGGTAGACTATTTTTTAAAAACAACTATGAGATTTGATTACTCCTTCAATTAAAAGATCTCATTTCCTAATTAAAAACGAGTATCATTCCACCTTATTGGTAATATAATTTGTAAGTTATGATTAGTGCTTTTAGATTTTTGTTTTGATTTATTTTGTTCATATTGGTACTTTGGATGTCGTTATATTAGTTTCATATCCAAAACATTTATTCTCTATTCTCAAAAAAAAAACATTTATTCTCATTTTAGAGTCATACATATTCAAACATCAATATTGGTAATCATTCTAATTCTACCCTACTACCAAACATGCAAAATACATTCACCAAAACTCATTATAACCATTACCAAGTATTTGATTTCCATTCCGATTTTGATTTCCAACCAAACATATCTTAATATATATGATCTAATTAATGCAGTAAACAATAGACTCATCACTCCACATGCAATGGATTAAAATTAATATAATTAGTACGTGACTAGTTAATGTGCTAACCTATGAGTTGGGGATATTTGTTTACAAACATAAATTATAATGCTGGTCTATCCTTTAGGTATTTGAGAACAAAAATAGATTTTAGGGTGTGTTTTGTTCGCACATAATAGAAATCGGAATCGAAATCGGTATCAAATACTTGGTAAGGCCGTAAGGGTAATGAGTTTTGGTGAAAGTATTTTGCATGTTTGGTAGTAGGGTGAAATGAGAATGATTATTATTAATAGTTGGGGGAAGCGGAGGAGGAAGGGAAATGAAACCCTTATTTTATGAAGGAATGAGTTTTACAATTAATGGGGTAATCAAAACCCATAATAGTGTTTTAAAAACTTGTCAACCAAATAATAACAATGACTTTGATATCCATTCCTAATAGTTAAACCTGTCAACCAAACAAATCCATAAACTTAAAGATATTATTAGATAAATAGTCTTTAACAATTACTCCGTAAAAGACATCAATGGAAAGTGGTCCATCAATCTAATTATATATTTAGATGTGATGGATTTCCTTTAGTGTTAATTAGAAAAGAAATAAAAATTGTTGTAAAGGGAAATTCATGGATGTGAGATGAGATTTTGTGTTCAATCGGCTTTTTAAGCATACTATTGGTAGACACCATACAGTACATTATAATCAGTCATTGTTCAATGACTTATTCTCTAACCATTGATCATATGTCCACATACTTTATCTCATACAGAATGGCATGAGACTCATCACCATAAGAAATACAATGTGCTAGTCTTATCGGAATTCTAATGCCGACTTAGAATTCATACGACTAGGAACATTTTTACAATACTTCATTAAATTAATTAATTCTTCGTCACTCATATTCTTAACTATTAAGAATGAAGAATTAAAAAAAATTATACGGAATAATATCAAATATTAACTAAGTCAAAATAAAATAATAAATAAAATATTTATTTATTATATTTATTTAATAAGAAATCAATGTCCAAAATAATAAATGTTGGCTCCTATGACATACATATCTAACAATTACCTATTTTAATTAATTATGAAACTACAAAATTTATTTATTAGTTTATCAATTTAAGAAATGTTGATGTTGCACCACAAGAATGGTTTGGTACATTACATAAAGCGATTTGTACCACATGAATTGTTTGGTACATTATATATTAATAATGCAAATTGTACTGGTTCACACAATGAAGTAAATAGACAAGTAAATTCATGGATGTGAGATGAGATTTTGTGTTGGGCTTTTTAATGGTGTAGTTCGGACATGGGTTTATATCACTTAATATCATAACCGCATCAATAAATCGGGTGCACACTAATCCCCATATTTTGTTTTGGTATAACAATCAAGTTGCCTGTCATTGTCTGTTTGTTTTTATCTTTACTAGCTAAACGCAAATTATATCGTGGACCGTGGTCCACAATGCATTGTGGACCGCGGTCCCAAAAAAACGTCGTTTTGATTAATGAAAACAAATGGATGAATTCGCGCCACTCACTTTCTTTTCATATATACTGCAGTTACATTTCAACACAACTTCAGTTACATTTCAACACAACTGCAGTTACATTCTGATATAACTACAGTTTCATTCGATAATATAAAAACACAAAAGTGAAACTGTTATTCAGTATCTGTTCATATGCACTGCAGTTACATTTCAACACAACTACAGTTACATTTTGATATAACTACAGTTTCATTCGATAATATCAAACACAAATGTGAAACTGTTATTCAGTATCTTTTTATATACACTGCAGTTACATTTCAACACAACTACAGTTACATTTTGATATAACTACAGTTTCATTCGATAATATCAAAACAAATGTAAGGCAGTATCTTTTGGAATGAACTGTAGTGTCAATTACGGGGCACCGTCTCCCACTTACTAAAACGACGTCGTTTTGGGACCGCGGTCCACGATATAAGAACTGTAGCTAAATGGAGTACATATCTACTTGTAATTAATATAAATGAATTTTATTTTTATTCTTTATTCGTTATATTTATGATTAGAGTAATTTTCTCATGATTTCGAAAAATAAAAAAAAGAATGGTAAAGAATTCTCCCGCGTGGTTGTGTGGTTACTTAAGATGCTTGATTTGTATGCTTATGCGTGAGTTGTTGAAGCTTAAGGTGCGCCATTTTAAAATTTTAGGTGTGTGGTTTGTGTTGTTAAGGTGCGTGGTCTGTTCAGAATGAACGAATCAATGTAATTTTAGATAAATTTTATAAACAAATTTATCCCAGTGTGCTTTGTCTTCTTACGACTTTCAGTTGTGAGCCAGCCTATTCATATTCCCTGAAAACAAGTGCATGCATCAATGGAAAGGGAAATTCATGGCAAATCCTTCTTCTTCTTTTTTTTTTTTTTTTTTTTTAAAAAAAAAAATTAATAAACATATTGCTGAATATAGAGTTGTCAAAAAATGTGTGAATGTAAAGGTTTTAAAGTATGAATGTAGAGTATAGAAATCGTGAATGTAGATTTATGATTGTGTGAATGTAGGGTTGTCCAGAAATGTGTGAATGTGGAGGTTTCAAATTGTGAATATGGAGTATAGAAATCGTGAATGTAGAGTTATGCATGTGTGAATTGAATCTGTAATAGGGTTAAGAAGTTCTAGCAACTTGTAGCCCTGTAATGTGTGAATGTGGAGTTCTCAAGTTGTGAATGTGGAGTATAAGACCTGTGAATATAGAGTTTTGAATGTGTGAATGTGGAGTTTACAAATTGTAAATATAGAGTATAGTGTATGTGAATGTAGAGTATAGTGTATGTGAATGTAGAGTATAGTTACTAAACATATAATCGTGTAATGTGTGAATGTGGAGTTTACAAATTGTGAATGTAGAGTGTAGTGTATGTGAATGTATAGTATAGTTTATGTGAATGTTGACCCAGGTCCACCTTGCAAGATGGACCTGGGTCCACGGCATAACAACCCGAAATTCATATATATGCATAAGAGATGGATTCTGTGTTGGGCTTTTTTTTAGCATACCTAATTATGTTGGCCAACAATGCCATATTGAATTGCCATATTAAATGGAGTAAATTAAACAATTTTACTCCATTGCAAGCTATCTAATATAAAGTAGCAAGTATTAGGAACAAAACCAAGTCGCGGACTGACTAGCGAGAAATCAAGGAGCTGATACCAATTTGGTTTTGCTAAACCAGTGCCCAAATGCTATTCTTGATGAGTTTGTCCGTAGAGATCGTATTGGGAGTCCGATCGCCCGTGGCGACTGATTTTGTTATTCTGCTTTCTGGGGCGTCGCCCTTCCCTTTGTTCCAAAAAAAAAAAAAAAAAGTAGCAAGTTTTAATTTTCAATGTCAAGCTATGGCTGCTATCATATCAAATGCCATTAGAGAAATGATAAAGCATTCACCGAATAATGCAACACAATTACTCTGATCTTTCATAATTGTTAGGTAATGTGATTGAGGTAAACAAATAATATTTTTTATCAAAAGAAATATATTATTATATTTTGAAATGGGTTAAAAGTTCTAGGAATATGGACGTCAAACAATAAACTTTGGAATTATTTATAAAAAAAAATACAACTAACTCTTTAATAACTAGAATAAGGTTCAATTCCGAAGGCAAGTAAATTCGTTCGTTTGGTTGGAGGAAATTACAATTTCGTGGAATTTAAATTCCCTCATTTTTATGGAATTAGAATCTCATGCTCTTGGTATTTCAATTCCATGAATTTTAGGAAGAAAAAAAAATTAACTTTGAGACAAAATTACCCCTCTTTTTTTAACCTAAAATTAATGTTAGGTTTGACCTCTCTATTTCGATTATAATTTGTATTCTTCTACTACTCTCAACATAAAACGCCAATGAGTAGGCCTACCTCAATCATATATAATATGTATGGACATTTTGGACTTTATACTATTTATTCATTCCAATGCATACCAAACATTCAAACATTGTATTAGTGAATTGATTAGCTCCATTATATAAAATGAAATTATATTATATTTGATGACATTAAATTTATTTTTCTAAAAAAATTACAAATTTTAGAAAATTTGTACCAAAAGAATTTAATTTATTATATTCATTATTGCGTCATTCCAAATTTTAAATAATTGATTGACTTGGGTTCGACCCTCTTTTTTTTATTATTTTATTTTATTTTATTTTTAAAGGCAAATCAAAGCTAGATTTATTGTAAATGAAACTAGCGAGACAAAGTTAGGAGGGACAGAGTCCAAGTATAAATCATTATTAGCATGAGAATAGGTTGCTGTAGATAAAGAATGTGCTAGAGAATTAGATGAGTATGAAACATAATGAATAGAACAAATTAAACATCAAATCACTACAAGAAAAATGCTCATAGACAATGATTTTTAACCGTTGTCTATGAGGTAAAATTTCTGTTGTTGAAGCCGGTGTTGTTGTAAGTCCCACGCAAACTTTTCTAGAAAAGACAACGGTCAAAAGCCGTTGTCTATTGAGTGTTGTTGAAGTCGGTGTTGTTGAAAGTCATGTACATAGACAACGGTTTTTAACCGTTGTCTTTTCTAGAAAAGACAAATATTTTTAACCGTTGTCTATTAAGTGTTGTTGAAGCTGGTTTTGTTGTAAGTCCCACGCAAAGACAACGGCTTTTAACCGTTGTCTATTCTAGAAAAAATAACGGTTAACGGTTAAAAACCATTGTCTATTTAGTGTTGTTAAAATGCCAAATCTATTATTTGGTAAATTTTTACAAACGCTACATTTAGCAACGTTTGCCTATGATATTTTAAGAAAAAATAATTTTTTTCAAAACGTCCTTAATTAATAAATTAATCAAAATAAATAAACTTTGGACTTGATGAGTGTCGAAAAGGTATTATATTATAAAAAAATGGAACCTTGAGGCTCCTTAAATAGGAGCCACTCAAGGCTCCATTACCACCTTTCCCACCGTCCGACGGTGGGAAAAGTGGTAAAATTAAAAGGGTCTTTTTTTTTTTCTTTGATTATTTTAATTTTGATTTTGATTTATATAAATACTATTATTAGAGTTAATTCTATTTTTAATCCTAGATTTATAGATGATAGTTCACTTTTAGTTATTTTTTAAGAGAGTATTCACTTTTGGTCCTAGTATGATTGTGACATGATATTTTTTGGTCATCTATCAATAAAATAGTCTAAATTTCGTTAAATACAAAAGTATTTTGGTCTTTAATTGTGATTTTTTTAAATAAACATAATAAATATAGTAGGTCAACCTATTACACTACGTTGTTTATATTTATTTATTTATTATTATTGTTGTTGTTGTTGTTATTGTTGTTGTTGTTGTTGTTGTTGTTATTGTTATGTATACCTATCTAGGTCATTTTAAATGTTAACCGCTAACCTAAACAGCTAATTTTACCAAACATAATTTTACAAAACGTTAATACAATTCGCTGGTCAAACCCGCTAATACAATCTGGTAGTTAAGTAAAACCGTTGTCTAAATAAAACACGGGTGCACAAAGACAACGTTTTTAATAAACCGTTGTCTTTGAAGTGTTGTATGTCTATTCAATTGTGTTTAAAGATGACACACAAACGACAACGGTTAAATAAAACCGTTGTCTTTTATTAAACAAAAGGTGCACAAAGACAACGGTTTTAATAAACCGTTGTCTTTGAAGTGGTGTCTATTAAAGTGTGCTTAAAGACAACACACAAACGACAACGGTTAAATAAAATCGTTGTATTTTTGTTTTTTTTTTTAAATAAACATGCAAAGACAACGGTTTTAAAAAACCGTTGTCTTTGTAGTGTTGTGTATTCAAGTGCACTTAAACACAACACATCAACGACAACGGTTACATAAAACTGTTGTCTAATTAAAAAATGGGATGCACATAGACAACGGTTTTAAAAAACTGTTGTCTTTGAAGTGTTGTCTATTAAAGTGTGCTTAAAGACAACACACAAATGAGTGAATGACAACGGTTAAATAAAACTGTTGTCTATTTTAAAAAAATAAACGCGCAAAAACAACGATTTTAAAAACCGTTGTCTTTGTAGTGTTGTGTATTCAAGTGCAATTAAAGACAACACACCAACGACAACGGTTACATAAAACCGTTGTCTTTTATTTAAAAAAATGCACATAGACAACAATTTTTAAAAATCGTTGTCTTTGCGGTGTTGTCTTTTGACAAAATGCACAAAGACAACACACTAAAGACAACGGTTCGGTAAAAACCGTTGTCTTTAATAAAAGTGTTGCGTCAAAGACAACGGTTTTGTCTAAAACTGTTGTCCTTTATACAAAAGACAACACTTTTGTCAAAAACTGTTGTCTTTTTAGTGTTGTCTATGTGTATTTTTCTTGTAGTGAATGGAAGCATTAGGTTCCTACACTCACTATTGACAAAGCCAATATAGGACCTAATTTCAGCCAAAGGTGTTGCTAGATTTTGAAAAAGATTAGAACAATCTGATTGTAGCCGAATTGTAGTAACCCCCGTTTTCTCAACCATGTGAGGGCCTCCTTGAACGTCATTGTTTCCACCAATATTGGTAATCATTATACCAAAAATGCAAAATACTTTTATCAAAACTCATTATTACTATTACCAAGTATTTAATTGATTTCCATTCCAATTTTGATTTCCCCATGCGAACCAAACATATCCTTAATATATATGATCTAATGCAGTAAACAATAGACTCATCACTCCACATGCAATGGATTAAAATTAATATAATTATGTGATGAGCTGAGATATTGTTAATACGGTTAGCCAACAATGCCATGCCATATTGCCATATTAAATGGACTAAAAATTTTACTCCATTGTAAGCTGTCTAATATAAAGTAGCAAGAATTAATTTTCAATGTCAAGCTATGGCTGCTATCATATCAAATGTCATTAGAGAAAGGATAAAGCATTCACTGAATAATGCAACACAAT
Source organism: Ipomoea batatas (assembly GCA_002525835.2). Taxonomy (NCBI): domain Eukaryota; kingdom Viridiplantae; phylum Streptophyta; class Magnoliopsida; order Solanales; family Convolvulaceae; genus Ipomoea; species Ipomoea batatas. The sequence continues at coordinate 12,023,568 of CM008339.1, forward strand.
TACTCTTTCATAATTGTTAGGTAATGTGATAATTGATCTGTCTAGGTAAACAAATAAATTTTTTTATCAGAAACAATATTATTATATTTTGAAATGGGTTAAAAGTTCTAGGAATATGGTCAAATAAACTTTCGAATTACTTATAAAAATACAACTAACTCTTTAACTAGAATAAGGTTCAATTGACTCTTTAAATTTATTTTTCTATAAAAATACAAATTTTAGAAAATTGGTACCAAAAGAATTTAATTTATTATATTCATTATTGCGTCATTTCAAATTTGAATGCTAGTATGGAGTAGTAGGTAAACACTACTATCTTTTTACCACTTTGAAATGCTTGGAGAATAAATAAATAAGTTGGTGCATTGTCAAGCATAGTAATTAGGCATTTTGGTGAATAGGAACCTTTTAATTTGCTTCTCTATCAATTGAATTGAAACTCTTTATTTCTTGGGTAATTAGGCAATACTATTTATTCTTCAAATTTTGGAATTAATAGTATGATTTCAATAAATTAAATTAAACTTGATGAACTCTTGACCATTAAGTCCACTAGAGAAGCAACCGGGTCATTGTATATCTCACAAGTTTCTCACAAACAACGTCTTACTTGACCCTTTTTCTTCCCTTGTTGAATTATCTTATTACAACCTGAGTAATTTGTCAACTTATTTAATTTTATCTAATAAATTTTATTTTAGACTCAAGTTGTTCATTCCAATTCCGATTCTATCCTATTACCAAACATGCAAAATACTTTCACCAAAACTCATTATTAGTATTACCAAGTATTTGATATCCATTCCGATTTTGATTTCCCTATGCGAACCAAACATACCCTTAATATATATGATCTAATGCAGTAAACAATAGACTCTTCACTCCACATGCAATGGATTAAAATTAATATAATTAGTACGTGATTAGTTAATGTGCTAACCTATGAGTTGGGGATATTTGTTTACAAATTAAACATAAATTATAATGCTTGTCTATCCTTTAGGTATTTGAGAAAAAAAAAAAGATTTTAACCTTAAGATATTATTAGATAAATAGTCCTTAACAATTACTCTGTAATAGACATCAATGGAAAGTGGTCCATCAATCTAATTATTTAGATGTGATGGATTGCCTTTAGTGTTAATTAGAAAAGAAATAAAAATTGTTGTAGCACCTTACTCTTGATCTACTATGTTTGGATGTGAACAAATTCAAATCCTTAATTATGTGAATGAAAGTTATTATATTATGGAACCTGTATGTTAAAGAATTGATGAGAATTAAAGGACAGACATTTAACAAACTTATGCCAAACATCATCAACAGATTCCCCACTAATGAATATTGGCTGACACTCCCAAAGTTCAAAAATAACAATTCAATTAATGCTTCTCTATCCATTGAAACTCTTTATTTCTTGGGTAATTATTAGGCAATACTATTGTTAGGTAATGTGATTGATCTGGGTAGGTAAACAAATAATATTTTTTTTATCAAAAGAAAGATTATTATATTTTGAAATGGGTTAAAAATTCTAGGAATATGGTCAAATAAACTTTCAAATTATTTATAAAAAAAATACAACTAACTCTTTAATAACTAGAATAACCGAAGGCAAGCAAATTCATTCGTTTGGTTGGAGGAAATTGTACTTTTGTGGAATTTAAATTCCCTCATTTTTATAGAATTAGAAATCCATGCCCCCTTTGTATTTTAATTCCATGAATTTTAGCAAGAAAAAAAAAAAAACTTTGAGATCAGACAAAATTACCCGTCTTTCTTTTTAACCTAAAATTAATGTTAGGTTTGACCCTTCAATTTCGATTATAGTTTGTATTCTTCTTCTACTCTCAACACAAAACGTCAATGAGTAGGCCTACCTCAATCGTATATATATAATAAGTATGGACATTTTGAACTTTATATTATTTATTCCATTTCAATACCTATGCATACCAAACATTCAAACATTGTATAAGTGAATTGATTAGCTCCATTATATAAAATGAAATTATATTATATTTCATGACATTAAAACAGTTAAATAAGAATTTTTAAAAAGAAAAAAAAATAATCAATAATGGGAGTAAAAAAATAATTATATTTGAAAGGGGCCGGGCTAGCTACCTGCCTCCAAATATCTTTAATTTGCGGCTTTGGTGGCATTTCCCTTGAATCCCTCTCCCCTATATAAGCCCACCATTTCCACTTCTCCCATGCCTCGACCAAGATCAGAGCTCCTACTACCTAAGCTACTTTCCAGCATAAGTCCGCCTCAGGTGCTCCGATCCAACCTCGTACCCAAAGTGAACCGCTTTGTCAACGACCACCACGCCAACCTCAGGTGCTACATACAATGTTATATATATATTTGTATTTAACTCTATTTAATTGATTATATTATTAGTTTTCCTCTCTTATTAACCTATGGATCTATCTCAGCTCCTTCAGAATGGCACAACTATATCAGTGGGTTTGCTTGTTATTTATTTGTTTACTGAGTGTACCAAGCAAGACAGAAGCCAGGATAAACGTTACTTTAACCGTTGTGGAATCTGCCAAGTCTAAAGGAGCCGGTAAATGTTCAAACACGATCTTTCCACAAAAATATTTTTTTATTAATAATATTTAACAGTTTATTATTATTATTATTATTATCATTATTATTATTATTATTATTATTATTATTATTATTATTATTATTATTATTATTATTATGTTATCAAACCTAATATTTTTGACATTTTATTTTTAGTTTGCATTGATGGTAGTCCACCAGGATACTACCATCACGAGGGAGACACGGATAATTGGGTCATTTTTCTTGAGGGTGGAGGCTGGTGTTTGAATGCTACAAATTGTAAGTATCGGGCCATGGGAAACTTAGGGTCTTCAAAGTACATGCCCCCAC
>CM008339.1:12044407-12054570 GCA_002525835.2 Ipomoea batatas
GTAGTTATATCAAGTACAATGTGTGGATTTCCATCCCACTGCAACTCCAACTCCATAATAATTTCTTCAGGATCACCTTCGATAATCGAAACTCCTGAAATGCAGGTGCCACATTATATATGTTAGCAAACTGAATAATCAGATCATCAGATCAAAGCCCCCTTCTCAATTATCCTGTAAGATCAACAAGCAATATCTCCCCCGAACGGGGCCAACCAAAACTCGACCGGATTATTCATCCAATCAGGTGCAGATATCAATGCAGTTGCAGTATGTAAAAAAAAAGGCAATGAATTTACCTGTGAACTGTGGAGCCACAGTACCTAATGTGAGCTTTGAAAACTTCAAATCATCTATAATAGGGGATCTATATTTCTCAAGGGTTGGCTCAACTTTTTCCCTAATAACTTCTGATGCTGCCTATATATATATTATCAAACAAATATCAAGTTTTTGAGTGAAATTAGATAATAAGAAGAATGAATCAAATTTAACTATCAAAGAATTACAGTATACAGATCAGAAGCCACAGTTACCTGGTCAATATATGGCCATAATTTCTTAAGATGGTGATTAAGCCATTTTAACTGTAATTAACCAAAGAGGAGTAAAAGTTCAATAACCCAAATAAATAGTAATAGTGATCAAAGTGTAATTAAAGAAGCACAGTAGATGAATATATACAAGAAATTCAACTCAACTTCTGTCTTTGTGAGAAGACAACCCAAGGAGGGTATGCTTCAGCTGGAAGGATTTTTCTTGAATCTTCAACTGTCATTCTTGCAAATGCTGCAACTATTGTTGCCTGCCATATTTTAGTTCAGAAAATAATAATAATAATAATAATAATAATAATAATAATAATAATTTAAAAAAATTCATTAGTTACCTAATAATCGATCAATTTAATAATAACCAATTCATGTAATAATTAAAAGTAAAAAAAAAATTAATATATTAATTGATGAAAACTGATCATTTTGATCATATAAATTTAAATTTAAAAATATGGTATTTTACCTTACTAAAATAATGATCTAATGTTATTATTTTTTCAGAGAGGGTACATGGTTAGGCAATTTATATCATGAATCAGGGTTCACGTAGCACTGTGGACCCTGAATCAAAATGACGAAGTAAAGAATTAATACTCATTTCATAGCAAAAGATACAAAAAGTTACAACACAAAACACATAGACATGTCATATATTTACTTATTTTTCAAATCTAATTTAGGTACAAAATTTGTGTTTATAGGCACAATATTTCACAGACACAGAAATTCATAGCATTAGAAAAAACTACTAATTTGTTTCAGATATAGACTCTTTACATACAAAATTTCATAACACAAAATACATAAACATATAACATAAAACACATACACATGCACCTATGGGGACTCTGGTACATGGTATAAGGATTGACATAGTTACATACCAACTCAATGCGTTTTATGGACCTCATATTTTGAAATCTTGCAAAACAGGCTATCATTCCAACGCCCAATGCAGCTCCAACCAAGAACCAGAGTATGAAACCCATCTCTTTTGCAATATTTTATCCTTCAATTTAAAACTACATAAAAATATGTAAATTTTGTGACAATTTTAGTGAAAATTTTGCTTGGGGTGTTGGGTGGTGGTCGACGGTGTGGTGGAGGAGAGGATCTGAACATTTATTGAAGAGAATCCAATGGTTAATCAGTTGATTAATTGAGATATATTCTTTCTGCATGTCCTTAAGCTTGTTCTGCGAAAAGCAAGATATCTATTCTTTTCTTGGTTCATGGTTCATGGGCATTTGGTTTTATAGTCGATCAAATACACATAAAAAGGTTGTCGATTTATTATTGTAGTTGAAGAAAGTGGAATGTCAGCCCCACTATTGGACGGATGTCTATGGAGGGGCAAGTCCAGTACCAAGTGGTTAGGAAATTATTTAGCGGAGACTTGAAAGGTAAGTCTAGCTAGTTGTTATATCATGGATCAGGAGGTGGTTCCAAACGACATTGAATTTTGTATTTTTAATATTGGAATTGTAAACTTGAATGTAAATAGAATGTAAATTGTGTTTTTAAGTCAAAACACATACTAGTTGCACTATTTGAACAATGGTACGGTTATACTATGAACCAATGTTCATATTGCATTGTAAACAAATAACTTGATAATTGTTGACACATAATATGATAGCTACGAGTAAAGAAACTGTCAATTGAATAAGGATCCCTAAATAAATGCTTTAATTAAGCATTTGATAACTAAATAAAATGTCAAAGACAATAAGGGAAGCATCATGAATCCTATCACAGGTGGTCTCAATGTTGACAACTATGATGTTGTGGAAATATACAATATGATTTGGCCTGTGCAATATGTACTAGACATGCATGGCATCCATATTGAGAAGAAGTTGAAGCAAAAAAGAGCTTGAGAGGATTTTAATTTTTAAGGAGACAAGAAGAGATTGAAATGAACTTCCTTGATTTGTATGTTGAGACAAATTAAAGCAATCTGTTTAAGCATTTGAAACCAAACTAGCAAGTGTCAAGTCACTTAGCTTTGACTCAAGTGTGAAAATGTCAAGATTGAGAGCATGCATTCCAATTGATAAAGATAGTGCAATGAAGCAAGACAAAGCAAATGAAGAGAGTATTGAGACATTGGTGGTGAAGCTAAGGTAACTCTTGAGAGGGAAGACAAGGAAGAAAACGGAAGAAGGAATTGTTATAATACAACAAGAGAATGAAAATAATAGTGAGATTGAGTTTGTGGTACAAATAGAAAGATACTATTGAACATGGTTGAGAGTGTATGAGTAGCAAAAAATAAGATGCATTGAAATAAATAAAAGAGTTAAAATACAAAGAGGGGAGAGCGAGAATAATATAGACTGAAAACAATTTTCCTAAATCAATTCTTTCAAGTTTGATTGTTTTATTTGTAAGTAGATGAGAAAAGAATATAGAAGCTGAGAAAATACATTCAACTTTAGTAGAAAAATTCAAGGACATACTGGAGCCTAAAACTTGTCTCTAATGTATTTTTCTGAATACAAGGTATATTTTTAATATACTACCTTCGTCCCGAAATGGTTGTCTGGTTCGTTTAACGATGCTTGACTGAAGTAATTTTTAATCCAATTTTTCATAATATTAAGTTTAGCATTAATATATAAAATTTATATATTTAGAAACTACATTAAAAGTACTATTAAACACAAAAAAAAATAAATTTAAAAGTAACAAAAAATTACTAAAGAAAATAAACAAAGAAGAAAAAGTTGGTTTGACCAATGTATAGTAAATAGGACAAGAAAAATGGGACAGAGGGAGTATTAAAAAGGGAAAGGGAAAATAGTAATTTATGCCCCTCCATAATATGCCAATTATCAATGTCACCCCTGAATTATTAATGGTGTAAATGTTGCCCCTCAATTTTCAAAAACGGTACATATATTGCCCCTCTCGTGGTGTAAATATTGCCCCTCCTTCGTTACGGGAGGGGCAATATATGTATCGTTTTTTAAAATTGAGGGGCAACATTTACACCATTAATAATTCAGGGGTGACATTGATAATTGGCATATTATGGAGGGGTAAAAATTACAATTTTCTCAAAGGGAAATAGACCCTTTACCTTACACCAAAGTGTGATTAAGGCATTTAAACTTCAAAAAGATGCAATTAAACACTTAAACTTGTCAAAATGAGTCAAATAAATCATATTTACCAATAACCAATAAGTGCTTTGAATATATTAAAAATACATTATTTGATAGTATATTAAAACTACATTAATTGATAATATACAAAATAATGTGCTTTCAAACAATGTACTTTATGTAAATAAATAATGAACTTTTTATTTGTGATTCCCGCCGTTGCATGTGTGGACCATGCTCTATAAAATAAAATAATGATAATGATTGATCTACCCATGAATCTTTGCGCTTCCTTCAGATCTCATGATGGACTCTACTTTGTTGCTATGCTTGGTCGCATGGACAAGTGGGTATATTCCAACACAGCAACAAGTGGATTGAAATTCTACTTGCTTATCCCGTTTACAAATTCTTTATGGATAGTTACATGAGTCCCTAATTATGTTGCTGCAATTTAACTATGATATTTATAATTGTATGCTTTCCTTTCTGAAATATTTAAAATTATACATGGAATTTATTTATTATTTTTCTAATAGATCACCTAGGAGTGGTTCAAAAGTTAAGAAAATAATTTCTAAAAAAATGATTATTTTTTTGAAAGTATTTTTATTTTATAGTATATGTTTTACAGCCATAAAATTGTACGGAGTATTTTTCTATTTGAAGTTATTTACTAAAATATTATTGCATTTTTTTTAATTACTATTGATCCGTTAGATCTTTCTAGGTGTACGGCTTTAATTTGTTTATGGTCCTCTCCTGTGAGACAATTCTCACAGGAGTATACCTCTATATATAATTAGGATAAAATGAGAACCAGACTTCTTGTATGTGAGGAAGGTGGACTAATCTGATTCGTCCATCTACGATGATCAATGACTAGAAAATGAAAAAAAAAAGAAAAAAAAGAGGCCAATTTCATAAATATTAAAAAAAAAAGAAGGTAATCAATGATTGTGTGTGTGTGTAAATTTAGGTGAGAAAGACTCTTGTAAGGAGTGATCTGATCCATCTATTTGGGCTGGTATATCAACAATTTACTTATTTTATTGAATTGATTGATACAATTCTTAGAAAATATAAGTCTTAATAGAGATAGACTTTAATAAAAACTTTAATAGATTTATTTTGATAATGGCAAATTCGAAATTGATTAAAAGTCTGTGCCTAAATATGGCATGTTTGAAATTGTTGAAAAGTAAATAGTGGCATGCCAATTCAACTTGGCAAGCTTTTTAGTATTCCTTAAGAAATGTGTGCCAACCAAAACAAAGCTAGGCTGATTAGATCAACCTGGTTTTTTGGTTGTGAAGTTTGGCAGCCATGCCTAAGATTGAGCTAGGAAATGCCAGTGATCCCCTAGGGTCTGACTGCATCAAAGCACTAATAGTCGAGTTCATTTGCATGTTCCTCTTTGTTTTCACCGGAGTTGGAGCTTCCATGGCTGCCGGTAAGTTATTTTAGAATTAGTGAAATTCAAGTCTTTATATATTGAGATTATAGTGAACCGCTACTCTTAACAGATCTCTTAACTAACCTTTTATTTAAAATTTTTAAAATTTTGAGTTGTTAGATTAGTTCGTTGATAATTTCAAGTATAATAGTAATACAGTATCAAGTGGTGTTTCAGTGTTTGTACTGTAAATAATAATAATAGTAATACTGCAAGATTTTTTTCTAATAATATATATATTATATATATTAAACCAGATTTTGCGCCTAATATAAACTTGGATTGATGAAATACAGAACATTCATTATATACCACATACTGTTCACGGTACTCATACTGTTCAATATACACTCTCTTAGAAGCAACGTTAGTAAGATCATTATTATTATGCAATAAAACTAAAACCCTTAGCTTGTGAAGTATATTTTCTTTAATTTCTACATATTTAAGTTCAAAGCAATGAGTATCTTCTAGTCCACTAACTTTGGAGATCGATGTCAAGTTTAGTTCTCATTCACTATAAGAAAATGCAATGTTTTTTTTTTATTTAACATATATACCATTATATGTTGGAAATTGATTAAAATCTAAAAATAATTTATAATGTCCTTCTTCACAACTCACAAATTCGTTGAAAAAGTTTAATCACAATGACAAAAAAGTTATTGTGTCAAAAAAAATATTACTAAAGTTTTAAAATCACAATCACTATTATTAAATTTTTAATCTATGAATTGGGTAGTTGGTTCTTCTTCAAACCCTAGAATTTAGGTTTGAAGAACATGAGTACTCCTGGCATAAGGAACCTAAAGTTTTGGTTTCCTCGCATGCAAATAATTGAAGCAAGGAAGATTTCTGGTTCCTCGCATGTTTTATTTAAAATTTTACAAAATTTTGAGAGGCATCGGGACTGGAATGTCACTCGTAAGGAACATTTTTTAAAATAAATAAATTTGTTGATGTTGGTTATGAGTTTTATGAGTGTTGAATTAACAGAGCAACTACAAGGGAATGCCTTAGTTGGCTTATTTTTCGTGGCCATGGCACATGCCTTGGTAGTGGGCGTGATGGTTGGCGTTGGATTTCGAATTTCTGGTGCCCATTTGAACCCCGCTGTCACTCTTGGCCTCTTGATGGGTGGTCATATAACCATTATCCGCTCAAGCCTCTATTGCATTGATCAATTGTTGGCTTCGGTTGCCGCATGTGCCATGCTCACTTATGTCACTGGAGGACTGGTAAAACAATTCTGTAATTCTTTCAAATGGAAAGTCATGCATTAACAGATACTATATTATAATATAGGACATAGTACTAAAAATATTAATGAACCCTTACTATATCTTTCCCCTTTTAACCATAGAAAAGTAAATCATTTTAAATGTAATAATGGATTTATTATTATTATTATTATCATTATTTTATTTTATTTGATTTAATTTCCAGATAACTCCGGCGCATACCTTAGCAAGTGGAGTGGGTTGTGGACAAGGAGTAATGATGGAGATTATTTTGACATTTTCCCTACTTTTCACTGTCTACGCTACTATTGTGGACCCCAACAAGGGGAATCTTGATGGACTGGGCCCACTCCTTACTGGGCTTGTGGTCGGAGCAAACATCATGGCTGGTGGCTCATTCTCTGGGGCCTCTATGAACCCTGCGAGATCTTTTGGGCCTGCTTTCGTCAGCGGAAACTGGGCCAATCACTGGGTATATTGGGTTGGGCCGCTCATTGGAGGTGGGCTTGCGGGTTATATCTATGACACTTTTTTCATTGTTAGGACTCATGTTCCTATTGGAAGTCAGGAAACATTTTAAGGGTTAATTAAAATATAAAATAAAATAAATTCGCTTTTTTTTTTTTTTTGAGTTCTACTGACTCGGTTACAGTGTAGTATATGTTCATAGCTACTTTCTCAACCTACTGAAGTACAAAGAATCAATAGATGCCTCCACTGAGGCTCGAACCCACTCCCTTCTATATGGGAGTGTACACCAGATGTCGCTTTTAAGTGTTTCAATTATGTGTGTATTGTTCGTTGGAGATCTCTTCGTTTGCACTTGAGATATTATGGATGCATTTTTAAGTAGTTTGTTCTTCGATGCTTGTATAATTGACCTTCAAGGAAAGACTTTTGACTCTCAATTGGTGTGATACTCAACACGGGTATATGTCAAATGTGTTTCAAATGATATCTTGATAAAATTTTAAAATATGAAGACTATTAACAATTTTCAAGCTCTTTAACACTATCTTAAAATTAAATACTCCGTATTAAGTATTTAGGATAATGTAAAGATTTATTCCAAACCTACCAGAAGTCTTGACTTATAGGTTCATAATCTCATCAAATCTTCAGATTAATCAAGTAATCAAATTTCCCAAAATAATGTCATCCATATTTATTCCCTTGAAATATATAATGGGTCATCACCATAATTTCCAAGCAGCTTTCAACCAAGTCCTTTAATAGGCAGCTCAAGTATTCAAACAACTTGGCCCAACTTAAATAATAATTTAAATATTTTAGGCCAATCAATCCATACTCCAATCATTATTCCATGGACCGTGGTCCACATATTTGTGTGAACCATAAATAAAAAATACATTTTTAATATATTAAAAGTATATTATTTATATATGTAAAGTACATTATTTGAAAGTATATAATTTTTTGTATATTATCAAATAATGTATGTTCAGAACAAAAATAATGTACTTTTAGTATATTAAAAATGTATATTGTATTCATGGTTCACACAGCTATGTAGACCATGATCCACACAATAATTTGCCTCCAAACTCATTCATTCTTAATCAATTTAATCAACCCAATAGTTACAACTAGATACTACATTGTAACAGAGTTAGTAATACTACACAAACAATTTAATCAACCTAATAAAATAAATATTAGCCTAACTAACAAGATTAAAGTAATTAATTATCAACCAAAGTCGAATAACACATTTAAAGGCTCATTTATCCTTTTTTATTTTATTTTATTTTATTTTAATATCTACAAATCTTGAGACTTTTTGAGTCATGTCACTTAAGAGTGCAAAGTATAAGTGAGTTTCAAAACTTGAACTCAAAATTTAAAGTTTCAAAGCCCACATATACTTTTCACTCCTTTTTTTTTTTTCCTAAAGTTTTAAAATACACTTATGCATTTATAAGGTCATTTGTTTTTAAAATCGAAGTCCATCTCAACTACACAATTAAATTTTAAATTCAGTTATGAATGCCATTAGTGCAATCGTTATATGGTGGACCACGGTGCACATAGCAATGTGCATCTTGGTCCAAAACGACGTCGTTTCGATGTTAGTGGACGTGAACGTGAATGACTTCAGGGAATTCATTATCTATAATACACTTAATCATTATCTAGAATACACAGAACGTTTGCCTAGAGAATACACAGAATGTTTGCCCATAATACACAGAATATTGACACAAAATACACAGAACTCATCCTCCTAACATTCGAATGCACAAACACATCACAACCTGTGTTAATAACATGAATACACAGAATATTGACACAAAATACACAGAACTCATCCTCCTAAACATTCGAATGCACAAACACATCACAACATGTGTTACTAACATGAATACACAGAACGGTTGCCTAGAATACATAGAATGATTGATTGGAATACACAAAACGATTACTTAGAATACACAGAATATTAACATAAATACACAAACCGGCCGAAAAGGGAAACATGATTTCCAAAAAAAGGGACGGTTAGTTTACTATGCTCAAAACGACGTCTTTTACGTACATGGTGCACGATATAATTTGCCCCATTAGTGTTAATGGATTTCACTTCTTCTATAAATACATGTGGTTGGAAAGAATGATTTAACTACTACAAAATTTTGTTTTCATTCACGTAATATAATCTCTCAAACTCCGGTAAAATATTCTCCCACCCTCTCCTAAACTATAAAGTGTGTTCCCATTGCTCATATTCGTTGAAAGTAGTATATTTGAGTGCTCAAATATATTATTATCATCTATTGTATCTCGAGAATCTGATACTTTAACACCCCTAACACCTTTGGGAAGAAACAAATTAATTTTAAGAAAAATGTGTTTTATAAGCCTTATATTAACCATTTTTTCTCTGGAGAGAATTTTGTTTTTGAAATAATTGTGAAACTAAAATTTCCAGCAAGTTGTAATAACAACAACCACCATTAAAGCCTAGTCTGCGAAGTTAATCTCACGCTGAGTTTGGTCCTCCAAATTTTCCATGCAATTGCTTTCAAAAATTTTATTATGCAGAAATTTGTACAATAATTTTGTAAACATTCAACCAGCTACTGTCAAGGCCGAGCCATCAATGCAATCCTAAAGGACCTTCATCATCCATGAGAGCAACTGTCAACTAAAATTTAATCTCTACAAGAAAAATTCTTCTTTGAAATACTGTGCATATATCACTCAAAATTCAAAGTCTTTAGGCCACTGACGAATGAAAATTATTTGGGTCACACTTGTGTGGGAGCACCTCACGGATCTTTATTCGTGAGACGGGTCGGGTCGTGTCGAATCAACATGCAAATGTCATACTTATATGCGCAAATGTCGTACTTATATGCTCAAATGTAATACTAATCAAGAATAAACTGTTTGTTACTTATGATTGAAAATGTAATACTTTTGAGGAATTGAAAAAGTAATACTTTTGCATTTTGATGTAAAAGTATTATATTTTTCATCAAAAAAGTATTACATTTTCCTAAGTAATATTGGCAAGTGCCCCCCCTTATTTATAAGAGAAAATATAATACTTTTGACGAAAAATGTAAACAAAAGAATGGTACATATTTATTTACCAAGTATTTTATTAATACCATGAAAAAAAATAAAAAACAGTTTGAAGCCAATCATATTAACTACTTGGGAGGATTTGTTAACAAAGAAGGTATTCAAATAGCCCAATAAATTGAAACGGAAAACTACTCCGTAATATCTCTGGACTACATCACAGTTGTTCACTTTAAAGGTAAATCGTATT
>CM008339.1:12107352-12122453 GCA_002525835.2 Ipomoea batatas
TTTGGTAGCATAATAATAACAACAACAACTTCAAAATAAAATTATTTTAAATTTTATATATTCATAATTTAAAATAATTTATGATGATGACTATTATTATTATAAAAGATAAATTATATTAAAATTTACATAATAATAATAATAATAATAATAATAATAATAATAATAATATCTTCATTGGTCATTTCACATGCAATCAATTAATAGTAAATAGTTAATTTACCAAAGGCATTTTTATAAATAGCTAATACAATCAGCTAGTCAAATCAGCTAATGTAATAAGTTAGAATAAAGGTCCTAAGGAGTTGAAGTTAGAAAATGATTATATGTATTTGTATATGATGTAGATTAGTTCCTTTTACGGGTTTGCTTGTTGGTTTAAGTCCTTAAGTCCAGTTCACGGGACAATGGATCAGAGGTTACCAAGCTAAAGGTTGGAGTATACAGTGAAATCCTTGTTGACACTCTGGCGATGCACCCATATCGCACTTGATCCACGCGAATCGTGGCCTTCGTTCGAGTTATAGCCCGGGCCCTTCCTCCTGGACCTTCGTCAGGAACGTATGAGTGTATGACCATCTGTCACGTATTTCGAACTCTCTAACGTAAACTAACAAGCCAACTAGGTAAAGGGACTGTAACCGAATCCGACCCTAGCACCGTATCTCGTAGTTAATACTGTTCGTATATACTACATCAGTAGTGTACTATTAATGGATTGTTTCGAAGCATCTTTGATTCTAATTTGCCCAACAGTATTTTAAAGTGGTTGTTTATATTAACGGACGATTTGGACATATTTTTCTAAATTTATCTTATAGTATTTATCGTGTGAGCTCGAAGTCTAGGGCGAGTAACGGGGTCGGGATCAGGCCTAACGGTGTTTAAGCAGTAACTTACTAAGCTGAGAAGGAGCATATGTTTCAAGTCGTGTCGGGTGAGTACTATCAAGAGGTCGGAAGCGATCGAAAAATGAACCTCCCTATGCATAGAGCTGGATCCGATTTGGGCTCAGTACACATGGATCGGTAAGTCCGAGATATATTCCCTATAACAATACATTAACTGGGATTATGAAACTCAATAGAATTATGATTCTCAATAGAACTAGGACCGTAGAGTCCTAACAAGAATAAAGGTTTTAAGGAGTTCAAGTGAGAAAAATGAGTTCATGTATTTATATGGAAAGGGTGTCGACGTCATAGTTTTATTTTTCACAACAAAAATGGTGAAATGGTTGTTACCCTACGCTAATTTGGTTGTTTATATTGAACATTAAAACATATCAACATACGGCTATTAACTCTTTGCGTCGTGATCGGTTGAAAAAATACAAGTTGAAACATGAAAAAATAAATAAATAAAAACTTCTGACCACTTTTCACGACTGGTCGGAAATACAGACCACCAATATGGCCGGAAACAAATATGTTTAAACAATTAAAAATGTCAAAAACATTTCCGACCACCCTTGTGGTCGGAAATACACTCTAAATTTTAGAATATTTAATTTGATGCAAATTTTCCGACCACTTTGTAAATAGTGGTCGGAATTTTCGACCACCTTTACTAAGTGGTCGGAAATTCCGACCACTTTCCGACCATCATAACACTTCGACGGAAAAATGAAAAAAAATCACTTTTTGCAACCATTTTTTTGGATGGTCGGAAATTCCGCGATTTCCAGCAGTGGGTGCGAATTAATAAACCTAATAATTAAGAACAAGAGTAATGGATATGAAAATGCAATAGCTAAGTGATAATGCGATAAGTCACAGAGACAAATTATATTGATAATTTGAGTTAGGATGGATACAAAAAGTGTGTAGTGTTATTATAATGATTCCATGATGTCTAAACAAGACAAAAGGTCAAGTTTTTATACTAACAAGCATCCTAACCGCCCCCTTAGAAAAGGGGTAGTTGCAACAAACTTGGACCACGCCCTTGCCGAGCTTCCGTTAGCCAAGCCCCCCAACCGAGGCCTTGGCCGAGGCCCCCTGCCGAGCTCGCCTCCGGGCGAGCCCTTGGCTGAGGCCCCTAATCGAGCTCGCCTAGGGTCTGGGTCTACATACACGAAGCTTGACCCCGGGTCTGGGTCTGCCCGAATCTTCCTTGCTTCGCTCTTCCAGATCGGTTTTCTCTGGTCCACTTCCTAATATATCCATCACCATCTATTCTTTTTTTGTAAGTAGAGGCAGTCTGTTTCGGCAGAATGCAGAGGAGGAAAAACTCATTTTTTTCTTCTTCCTCTCATTTCGGCGCAGTGCTTGATGATTTTTTCCGTGAGTTTTAATTTCCTAACATCTTGGTGCAATCTTCATCAAATATTTTGAGGTTAACTTGTATTTATTCCAGGCATGTTTTGGGTATCCTCGTACTATTTGTATTCATTTTTATCATATTCATGGTGGTTAAGGGTTATATTTTAGGTTATATGAATCAATCAAAATATATATATATTTTGGCTAAGTGGAAGAAAAGTTTTTTTTTTGAAAGGAAGAAAAGTTGAAAAGGTGTATGCAATACTGTATTGTTTTCGGCAGAAGAGGGGAAATCATTATTATTCCCATCTGATGGATGTAATTAATTCGAGGGTGCGAATTAATAAACCTAATAATTAAGAACAAGAGTAATGGATATGAAAATGCAATAGCAAAGTGATAATGCGATAAGTCACAGAGACAAATTATATTGATAATTTGAGTATATATATATATATATATATATATATATATTTATTTATTTATTTATTTATTTATTTATTTATATATGTGTCTTCGGTGTGTATTTATTAATTTATAGGTATGAATGTATATCAATGCTTAATATTAAAAAAAATAAATATATAAATATACATACATAGGTATGAATGTATATTTGATTATATAAATATATAGTTATTCTTTATACGTTGTTGTTCGTTGTTAGTTGTTGTTGTTGTTGTTATTATTATTATCCTTATTATAATATAAGGATTAATTAACAAAAAAATTAACAAGGGCAAAGTTGGAATAATTCAAGGTAATCTAAGATTACCTAAGAAAACGAGGGTAATCACATTACCTTAAAACATTACCGTCACATCAGCTTTGAGGTAATATAACATTCCCAGGTAATATCAGAACTTGAACCAAACAAGGTAATATAACATTACTAGACTCAGATTACCTAGGTAATCTAATATGACCCGAACCAAACACCCCCTAAAGTTATGGTACTCATATTGCTCCGAAAATACCAGTTAAGTGGGAGACAAAACGACTAACACTTTGCAAATCTATCATTCAAGAGGCAACACAACAGATGTCAACTGTGGCTAGAGATCAACACGATTTATTCTTCCGCTACTACGATGTTAGGTTTCTTGTAGATTCATTCTATATGGTTAGACGTACTATATTTTAGATCTAACCGGTGGCCCATGATTTTTCCCCGTGATTTTGGGGTTTTCATGTAAATTGTGTGTTTCTTGCGTTGATATTTATTTTTGGACTATTATATGTTATTTTATATTTGTGCACCGTGTTGTTTTTGTGAATTTCATTGTCACAAGAAGTGAGATTTTTCCCAACACATTGACTAGAAAGAAGTATTATATGGTTTTCAAAAAAAAAAAAAAAAAGCACTATATGAAAGAGCTAAGGTGGCGTTGGTATGTCAAGCACGGTTTGTAGTGGACGAATTTGAGGTCCATGGACTAGAAAGAAGTACTATATGAAAAAGGTTTTTCCAACATAGTACCCCACGGCCGATTAAAAGCTGCCTTTTTCTAAGTTAATGGATTCAGTATTTGATAAGATTTTTTATTTTAATAACTTAACAATTTCAATTTTGCCATAATACATAAACCATCACTAAATGGCTAAAGTTCTCAATAACATCTTAGATTTTTAGTGGGATTCGAATTCTATCTAACCGTTAAAAGCAAGACTAAAGGTCAATTTAAAAACCAGAAAATTAACTTTAAAAAATCATTTTTCATATTTTTCTGTGTTTGGGCAATAAAATAAAAAAAAGCATAAAGTTAAAGGAAAATGTGTATTTTTGTACATTTACGTATTCGCTTTAATTTGTATTCTTGAGCTCTATATATACTCTCATCTTTCCATCCAATTCCAGTGCACTCAGTATAATAAAGTTTGTATCTTCTATCTCCACAAAATGAGCTCCTCCCTCTTTTGTTTTTATGCCATATTTGCCTTCCTCTGCAAAGCTTCCTTCTCCCTGCCCGGAAATGTTTCTGATCACACAGCATTGCTTTCATTCAAGGCCAACATCATCGGAGATCCTCTGCCTCTTCAATCATGGAATCACTCTACCCATTTCTGTAATTGGGTTGGAATAACTTGTGGTCGCAAACACCAACGAGTTGTAACGATCGATTTGAGGTCGAGCAACCTTCAAGGCTCTTTGTCCCCTGCGATTGGGAACTTGAGTTTTCTTAGAGAATTGAGGCTTTACAACAACACTCTAACAGGTATAATTCCTAAAGAGATGGGTAGACTTACAAGATTAAGTGTGTTGGCTCTCCAACGTAATGTATTTTCAGGTGAAATTCCAAAAAACCTTTCACATTGTGTTAGTCTAACAAATTTTAATTTGGGAGACAATAATCTAACGGGTACATTTCCTTTGGAGTTTCGATCACTGTCCAAACTTGAGATCCTTTGGATTTTCACAAACCACTTGATGGGAGACATACCTGCTTACATAGGCAATTTTTCATCACTCAAGCGACTTTCTTTTGCTGAAAATAATTTCAAGGGAAAAATTCCTACTTCTTTTGGATGCCTGCAGAAGGTTTATTTTATTTCTGCACTCGACAACTACCTGACTTCCATTCCCATATCCATTTTCAATCTGTCATCTTTGGAAACTTTTGATGTACAAGAAAATAAACTTGAGGGATATCTTCCATCAAATTTAGGCTCTACCCTTCCAAATCTAGAGTATTTTAATATTGGTTATAATCTTTTAAGAGGGCAACTTCCTATCTCAATGTCAAATGCCACAAGGTTGTGGTATTTTGATGTTCGTTATAATGGTTTTATTGGAGGAGTACCGTCATTTGCTGGACTCAAAAGACTAAAAATTCTTGCACTTGATGACAATCCGCTTGGTAATGGAAAATTCACTGATTTGGATTTCATGTCTTCTCTTCTCAATAGTACTGCTACACTACTGGTCCTATATCTTAGTAATTGCAATTTTGGAGGGGTTTTGCCCAGATCCATAGCAAACTTTTCACATCTTCAGCATTTTCAAATAAGAGATAATCTCATAAGCGGTTATCTTCCAAGTGAAATTCGTCTTCTTGTTGACTTACTTTACCTAGACTTATCAGAAAATCAGCTAGGCGGTACTATTCCAAGCTCATGGGGAAGCCTCCAACAACTCATTGGTTTAAACCTTGAAGGAAACAAATTGTTTGGTGAAATTCCAATTTCATTGGGAAATCTGTCCTTTCTTAGTAGGCTTTACCTACCATTCAATGAGTTGCAAGGTACTATACCGATAAGTTTTGAAAATTTAAAGTATTTGTTACAATTAGATCTTTCCCAAAACAAACTCCAAGGAAATTTTCCCAAAGTTATCTTCACATCACTTGTGTATTTAGACCTCTCTCACAATCACTTTACAGGTCCTCTTCCTGTAGAGATTGGTGAGTTCAAAAATTTGGTGACACTAAAACTCTCAAACACCATGTTCTTAGGCACACTTCCAAGTACCATTGGTGTACTGAGTAGCTTGATTGAACTCAACATCAATCATAATCTTTTCCATGGATTTATCCCTCCTTCTTTCACTTCTTTAAAAAGTCTAGAAATTTTAGATCTATCTTGTAATAACCTCACAGGAAAAATACCAAAATTTCTAGGTAAACTTCAGTATTTGAAGCAATTGAATTTATCATTTAACCATTTGGAAGGTGAGATACCTACTGAAGGGATTTTTAAAAACAAGACTGAAGTTGAGCTTGGTGGTAACTCCAACCTTTGTGGAGGCCTTTCTCAATTTAGTTTGCCAAAATGCACGAGAGAAGGGGGAACAAAACATCTGTCCCATATTCAAAAGCTGGCAATTTTTATTTCAAGTGGGACTTTGATTTTGCTGATAAGTGTGGCTCTCATTGTGTTCATTTACAAGCAGAAGAACAAGCAGCCTTCAACGTTGGATGCAACAATAGAGTTCATGCCTAAGTTGTCGTATTGGAGTATCCAGAAGGCAACTAATGAATTTTCTAAATACAACATAATTGGATTTGGAAAATTTAGCACTGTTTACAAAGGCATTCTTGATGGAAGTTTGGGGGTAGTTGCAATTAAAGTGTTCAAGCTTCAAGTGAGAGGAGCATCCAAGAGCTTTTTGGTGGAATGTGAAGCATTGAGGCAAATTCGGCACCGAAACTTGGTAAAAGTTTTGACCACTTGTTGTAGCATCGACCATGAGGGTAATGACTTCTTGGCCATTGTTTATGAGTATATGATCAATGGTAGTCTGGACAATTGGTTGCACAATCACTCAAAGGACACAGGAGGGAATAATGATTCAAAGAGTTTGAACTTGTTGCAGAGGGTAAATATCACAATTGATGTGGCAAATGCACTTGATTATCTTCATAATCAATTGGAGACAGATTTAGTACATTGTGATTTGAAGCCAAGCAATATTTTGTTGGATGGAGACTTAGTTGCTCACGTGGCTGATTTTGGATTAGCAAAGTTTCTTCCCACAGAAGTTACACTTGCATCTTCATCTAACCAAGAGAGTTCATCTATAGGAATTAAAGGGACTATTGGATATGCAGCTCCAGGTAGACTATTCTCCTTTCTGAATTTAGTTAATCATCTATCTAATTGAGTTTTAGATATTCACAACTTGAAACTTTTAAGAGAGAATCAATTCTCATTAAACATAAAAACTTTTAGAGTATATATACATAGACTACTAATGCTTGACTTTGAATTTTTTCAGAGTATGGGATGGGAAGTGATTTGTCAACATTTGGTGATATGTATAGTTATGGAATCCTTTTGCTAGAGATATTTACCAGTAAAAGTCCTACTAGTGATATCTTTAATAATGGCTTAACTCTTCATAACTATGTTAGAATGAGCATGCCTGAGCAAGTTATTGAGATTGTGGATCTAAAGCTATTCAACGAAGAAGCTAATGCAACTCCTAGAAGCCTTGTACTTCAAAACCAGATAATAGAATGCCTTGTATCAATTTTTAAGATTGGAATAGCTTGTTCCATGGAGTTACCCAGAGATAGAATGAGCATTGGCAATGCAGTCAAGGAGTTACATTCAATCAAAGACACCCTTGTGGAACTTGGAGACATTAGGACCATTCCTCGGTGAGATCATTCATTTGTGATGCTCCTTAAATTAGTGCTTTGAAAATTTTCAAGTGCTCAATCTCAACTAATTAGTGCACATTTATGTTTTTTTTATATATTATATGCTCAATAAGTGTAATGTTTTTGTTTCATGCCATATTCAATATTGGTCGATGTCATACTACCTTGTGGATCTATGAAAGTTAGAGCAGGCTGTATCAAGCGAGCTAGCTAGCAGTGGAGTTTGCAACTTCAACAATCCAATCAACAGATCAGAGACTGAGATCAAGATCGAAAGGGAGCAGAGTATGGGGATTGATTCATTCCAAATGTACTTGATTGAGAATTTGACTTGATTTTATTTCGTTTGTGATGTTGGTTATTAATTTTGATGTTTTGAAGATTTTGCTTCTTTCCCTTTTGCAGTTAATTAGTTTGAGAGTTCATTGCAACTTTTTTTTCCTGAAAATTTCTTTTCTCCCTTAGTTTAGACAATGCTTCTCTGTAGTCTCTGGAGTTTACTGATAATTGCAATAGAAAAAACACCTAGAATAATATCCACATGTAAGAACTTAAAGCAAGAAGTAGAAACATATGTGTTATTAGGAAAATGACTCATTTTCTGCTAGTAGCATTAACATTTTTCATATAATAAGTAATAAAAGCCATTGACCTCCTTAGCCAAACCATTAATCGTCTGCAACCCATGCGTGTTTCCAACAACTAACAACTGATTATTTGCATTGGCTGTATTTTGTCTTTCATGCTGAGCAATTTTAGCATAGACCTTATTCATTGATGGATAGGATCCATCACAATAAGGTGTAATCTCACTTCAGCATACTCTTCATATTGAGACCTATCAAAAATCTAGCAACAATCATTCTCAAGATGGTTTTGATTTAGACCAAAATAAAAAAAAAACAGTACATGAACTTCTTGGATTATACAAGTTCGCCTCATAAAGTTTTCAGTCAATTGATGTAATTAATCAGTCACAGTATCTGTCCGTAGAATCATGTGTTCAGGGAGCAGAATAGTATGAAAGATTTTCTTACCAAGGAGCGCCTTTAGTACATGTGTTTAATTAGGGAGCAGAATAGTGTAGACATTTTTCTTACTAAGGAGCCCCTTAAGTACACGGACGGGGGCAACGAGTCCTTACACATGAAAAAAATGATATCATTAATGTGAAGTTGTACTAACAAAATATGTTATGTTGGATATTTATATAGTAATGAAGATTAATGGTTCAGATGTCTACCATGAAAGCTCAAAATAATATTTGGAGTTGTGGAGTAATAAATATTATTGAGTTTGGTAGAGATGATTTTGGGTTATTTGAGAAGTCTCGAGATGTTCGAGAGATCACGAGAGATGTTCGAGAGATTGCGAGAGATGCCTCGAGAGGTCAGTTCGCACGAGAGATCGGTTCACGGAGAAACGATGTCTCGAACTAAGTTTTGCGTGAATTGTTTTGTCGATGTCTCGCAGGTCCGCGAAGCAACAATGTCTCAAAGGCATTTTTTGCGCACTGTTTTTTACCTCTCGTTTTCGCGCAAGGCATAAACATGCATGAACTTTGATGTCTCAAACATGCATGAATTTTGATGTCTCGAACATGCATGAGCCTTGATGTCTCGAACATGCATGAATTGAAAGTTTACATGCATGAATAAGAATTTGGTTACGTACGCATAAGTTAAATATCTTAGTTTGCATGTTCAAAATGCATTAAAGATATTGGAACTTTTAAAATATGAATATGATTATTTAAAATCATAATTTCATATTTGGGTACAAAGCTTACGTACGTAAACCATAATATTAAAACCCAAAACAATATATTTCATATATATCTTTGGATATTTTAACATGTGAATATAATTTGAAATTGTATTTCCACATGTGGGTACGTAACTGCCAGAACCAGAATGGTGAAATCCAAAAGAATATATTTTATATATTTTTGTAAGTTTTAAACTGGTATAAACTTCCAGTAACTACTCCTAACAGTTAGAATTTATTCCTATAAATTCTAGGAGTGTCATCTGATCAAACACGCAATTTTATTTGCATGATATCTAGATATATCACAGTTCAATAACTCTCAGTAAGTTCTTATAGAGCAACCTAAGAACTTTGTTTTCATCTTCTTGTATCCCATAAGATTTAATCTTGATACCTCGTTGCTTTCATAGAGGAAAGATTAAAAGCTTATAGGAAAGTGATATCACGCATGAAGATCTCATTTCCTCTCCTGTTTTCTCCTCTTACCCGAAATTTCTCTAACATGTTATACTTCTTGAATTTGAAATAAAGTCTTATTTATTAAACTTTTGGTGAAGTCACAATTAATCAAGAATATTGATAGAGTATTATACCAAGTTCTAGGTCTTGTTTTAACCCATACAATACTTTTTTAGGTTGTAAACTATATCACCTTCACTTTTTATTACCGTAAAACCTAGTAGGTAGTTGTTCAATATATGCCTCTTCTTCAAGAAATCCACTGAATAATGTACTTTTGACATGCATTTGGTACACTATAAAATTCTTGTAGGATGCATTTGGTATGAAAAATTCAAATAGCTTCTAATCATGCCAAAAGTACAAAGTTCTCATCAAAATTTATTTCTTCCTCTTGTGAATAACCTTTTGCTACCAATCTTGTCGTATTCCTAACAATGGTACTGACTTAGTTTGCTTTGTTTTTAAAGACCAACTTTGGCCAGAGGTTATTTTAATTTTTTTAATAGATCAAAATGCATTGAGAGCCGTGTTGAATTCAGATCTAGATCTAACTTTTAGCTACCGTTCTAATGATCGCAGAAAGTATATTTTTAGTTTTTTTTTTAAAAAATTCTGTAGTTTCGGCGACCGTTCTAAGTGGAATGGACACGAAAATACCCACGCTTTTTTCAAATCGTAACTGTTTTACTTGGAAATAATCGTGGATTGTTGTTCAAACATTTTCATTTAATAGTGCAAGTAAATTTATTTTTTTAACATTGCTGCACCTAATGATAACGTATTTTACATTGGTGCACTTAATGATAACGCTTAGTGCATGCAACTAATCATAACGTTAGGTGCACTTAATATTAATGCTCAATGTACATTATTTGTTAATTTTATTATTATATTTATATATATTTAAATTTATTTATTTATGTAAGTAAGAAAAGTAAGATATATATATATATATATATATATAATATGACATACACCCACACACATGAATTATTTTTTTGTTTTTATAGGTCGCCGCCTAGACTGCTTAGGTGCTAGGCGCAGTCTAGCGCCTACTGCAACTACGCTTTTAATACATTTTACTTGCAGTTAGGTGCACTATATGAAATTGTTATATGCACGTTTAAAAAAAAAAAAGGCTTCTCAGTTCTCTTCTCGACAGTTGGTTCTTACTTGATCCATGCATATATATATGTGTATATATATATGTGTGTGTGCGCGCGCGCGCGTGTGTGCGCGTGGGTGTGTGTGTGAGAGAATCAACTTATTCACCACCTATATCAATAATAAAATTATTTAAAAAATTTACGCCGTGCATCGCACAAGAAAAAATACTAGTATCATCAACAATTAAAAGACTTATTTAATTTGACAACTTTCCCACCAGGATTAATAATTGATTGATTTTTATTTTCTTTTTGACGAAAAAACGAAACTCATATATTAAATTCGCAAATAGCCAATACAAGCAACATGAGAAATAAAACGCGGAATATAATCAAAATTCTCGACCAGGCCATCATCGTGATGTTGTAAAGCAAATTTAGCGATGTGATGAGCCAGCATCTTCGCACCCCGCTGAACAAAAGTGAGAATAATTGATTGATTAAGATAGTGTTGTTTTCATTCCATTTTTTCTTACCCCTTGGATACGTTATTGGCATGTGAAGCACGGCTTGTCCTAATGGACAAATTTGAGGACCCTTGGATACGTTATTGGCATGTCAAGAGCACGGCTTGTCCTAATAATATAATGGACAAGTTTGAGGACCATTGACTTAAAAAGTCTTAACAAAAATATTTGATTATAAAATATTTTTTATTTACAATATTTATTATCATATTTATAATTGGTTATCAAAGCTTATAAATAGATTATGCTTTAGAAGTTATCAATTTTATTATTAGAGTGTAATCAAAATATCTGTAACTATTCTTTTTCTTTGTTTCAAAGAGACATATATAAGCATTGTAGTCAATGATCCTGTGGTCTAGTGGTACGGAATTGCTTTCCTATATTGGGGGCATGGGTTCAAGTCTCAATAAAAATAGTATTGATTGTTTACGCTTTAGCAGTACTCAAAAAAAATATAAGCATGGTAGAATATATATAATTGAAATTTTTAATAATGTAATAATAAATCTGTTCCGATCTTTCAAGTATGTTTCTGAGACATACTTTCATTTAAAGGATGTGAAATCGAATTAATTGAAAGCATTTCTTGGTTAAATAACCAGATTCAGCATTTAGTAAAATTAAGAAAAATATTTCAGGGACTTCAAAATCTTACTCCCAACTTTTACTCATATTTGTGTTTAAATTTGATTTGAGGAAGAAATAAAAGCAATGGATAAACATCATGCTCTCAAATTTTCTTTTAAAAAAACGTAGTGATATTTTTGTAATTGTCATCAACTTCACTTTGCAAATTTGAACACTTAAATATGCATTCTTTAGCAATTAAATATGATGCTTTAAAAAAAACAACTAAATATATGTATTCTTGAATAAATTAATAAAATCATTAAAAAATCTAAATTTTAAATCTAAATCATAAATGTTAAATCCTAAGCAGAAAAAGTGAACCCCTAATCCAAATAAAACAAAAAACTCAGTTATAAATTCTAAAATCCAAACTCTAAGTGCAATGCACTTTCATATTTTTGCAAGTGTAAATTTTTAATACTAAATGTGCATTTTGTTAATACTAAATATGCATTTTGTAATAACTAAATGTGCACTCATGCAAAGTTCTTAGAAGTATAGTGTTAATGTTTGCATAGTAAAATTAGTGATAATTACAAAAATGTCATTGAGTTTTTTTTTTTTAAATTTGATATGATGCGTCCGATTTTTTCATAAGTAAGGCTAAGATTGGTTCTTAGTTTTCTCCTAAGTACTTATTTTCATTTGATCATATATATATACATACATACATACATACATACATACATACATACATACATATATATACATATATATATATATATATATATATATATATATATATATATATATATATATATATATATATATATATTTGTGTGTGTGTGTGTGTATGTGTGTCTCGTGCGGTTAAATTTGAACGATTGATCTTACTTAAATCAACATCCAAGATTAACGTAATTTTTAGAAAAAAAACGTGGTGACAATTTGGTAATTTTTGCATCTAGGTTAAATTTAATGTGAGTGATTTTTCTTTTTAAGGTGCGTGGTTTGTGTGCTTAAGGTTTGTGGCTTGTGTGCTTAAGGTGCGTGATTTTGTGCTTAAGGTGCGTGGTTTTTGTGCTTAAGGTGCGTGCAGTGGGTTTTGTGCTTAAGGTGCGTGGGTTGTGTGCTTAATGTGAGTAGTTGTTGAAACTTAAGGTGCGTCAACTTGAATAAAAATAATTGGTTGGAGAATAAAAATAAATGAAATAGTTATTTTTAAGGGCAAAAATGTCAATTTAACATTACAGGAGGAAAAACTACTACTTTTAAAATAATTGAGAGAAAAACTACCACTTTAATAACTCAGGAAAGAAAAGTGCTATATGCACATTCCATAGGGGAAAAAGTGTCATTTTCTCTTTATCTAATTATACTAAATCGAACACAAATACAATGTAATAGAGTCATTATGTAGTATCCTCAAAAAAAAAAAAAAACACTAAATCAAACGCTACCTAATTTTCGCCACTTAACAAAATACCCACAATTGTATTATTTGTTTTTGAGTACTACTGAAGCACAAAGAGTCAACAGTTGACTCCACTGAGGCTCGAACCCATTCCCATCATTCATGTGAGAGTGTTCCCATCATCCATGTGAGAGTGCTAATCGAGACACCAGATGCCATTCGATCACAAGGTCATTGGCACAAGTGTATTATTCTTAAAAAAAAAAAAAAGAAGAATTTATTACTTCTTCGGTCTCATTTTGCCATATCTATTTACTATTCATTAGTCAGCACAATTTAATTTGTATTCTTGAGCTCTATATATACTCTGATCTTTCCACCCAGTCCCAGTGCACTCAGTATAATAAAGTTTATATCTTCTCCACAAAATGAGCTCCTCCCTCTTTTGTTTTTATGCCATATTTGCCTTCCTCTGCAAAGCTTCCTTCTCCCTGCCCGGAAATGTTTCTGATCACACAGCATTGCTTTCATTCAAAGCCAACATCATCGGAGATCCTCTGCCTCTTCAATCATGGAATCACTCTACCCATTTTTGTAATTGGGTTGGAATAACTTGTGGTCGCAAACACCAACGAGTTGTAGCAATCCATTTGAACTCCAGCAACCTTCAAGGCTCTTTGTCCCCTGCAATTGGGAACTTGAGTTTTCTTAGAGTATTGTGGCTTCACAACAACACTGTAGCAGGTATAATTCCTAAAGAGATGGGTAGACTTACAAGATTAAGAGTGTTGGTTCTCCAAAGTAATGTATTTTCAGGTGAAATTCCAAAAAACCTTTCACATTGTGTTAGTCTAACACTTTTTTATTTGGGAAACAATAATCTAACGGGTAAATTTCCTTTGGAGTTTGGATCACTGTCCAAACTTGAGTTCCTTTCGGTTTTCACAAACCAGTTGATGGGAGAGATACCTGCTTACATAGGCAATTTTTCATCAATCAAGGCACTTGATTTTAGTGAAAATAATTTCAAGGGAAAAATTCCTACTTCTTTTGGATCCCTGCAGAAAGTTGTTGATATTTATGTACAGAATAACTACCTGAGTTCTACCATTCCCATGTCCATTTTCAATCTCTCATCATTGGAAATTTTTGATGTAGGAGACAATAAACTTGAGGGATATCTTCCTTCAAATTTAGGCTCTACCCTTCCAAATCTAGAGTTTTTTAATATTGCTTATAATCTTTTAAGAGGGCGACTTCCTATCTCAATGTCAAATGCCACAAGGTTGTGGTATTTTGATGTTCGTCAAAATGATTTTTATGGAGGGGTACCGTCATTTAGTGGACTTAAAAGACTACAATATCTTTCACTTTATGACAATCCACTTGGTAATGGAGAATCCACTGATTTGGATTTCATGTCATCTCTTCTCAATAGTACTACTACACTACAGCTCCTATATCTTCAAAACTGCAATTTTGGAGGGGTTTTGCCCAGATTCATAGGAAACTTTTCAAGACTTCAGGTTTTTTTCATTGGAGAAAATGTCATTAGTGGTACGATTCCCAGTGAATTTCATCTTCTTGTTAACTTAGAATACCTCTACTTGGGAGAAAACCAGCTAGGCGGTACTATTCCAAGCTCATGGGGAAGCCTTCAACAACTCATTGGTTTATTCCTTGAAGGAAACAAATTGTTTGGTGAGATTCCAATTTCATTGGGAAATATGTCCTTGCTTAGTGAGCTTTACCTACCATTCAATGAGTTGCAAGGTACTATACCGATAAGTTTTGAAAATTTTAAGTATTTGTTAAAATTAGATCTTTCCAAAAACAAACTCCAAGGAAGTTTTTCCAAAGTTATCCTCACATCACTTGTGCAA
>CM008339.1:12158868-12168874 GCA_002525835.2 Ipomoea batatas
ATCTGGCTAGATGTTGCTACAACACTTGCAAGGATATCAGGTTCACCCTCAACAATCTCAAAGCCGAGGAAAGAGTTTGATTGTTTTTCTACAACCTTCCCAGCCATTCCTTATAAGAAGATGACAAAAACCTCAATCACCAAATAAAGATCACAGAATCACAAATAATTACATGCTCAAAATTCCTTGATCAAGATGGGAAAATATATATCAATTTCATTGCTCCAAACAAATAACCGTAAGAACAAAATCTAATTTCAGAACCCATGCTTCAAATTTCTCAACTTTATGCCTTAACAAGTCAAACCCAGAGAACAAATTATGAATCCCACTCACTGAGCCAACCATTTTTCCCCTCCAAAAAAGAAAATCATAATCAGAGAAAAAAGAAACCCATGATCTTACTTTACCTAATTTTCTCCGAAACTATACAGCAGCTAAAAAAACAAGCATTGAATTTACCAGTGCTTAAAAACCACACGATTAAGTCCGTAAATATAAAGAATCCTTAAATATAAAGAACACGAAAAAGCAAAGAAAGCCCTCACTTACTTGTAGCGGAGTGGAGAGGGTACTGGAAAATTCAGAGAATGAAATAAAAACATGAAATTTCGACGAATTGAAGTGAATTGGTTCCTAGCTAACGAGCAGTGTTAACTAAAGGCTCATCATCTCTGTATATGAATCTGTAAAAGAAAAGAAACGAAATAATATTAGAATAAAGAGAAACATTTTGAAGAAAAAGGTAACTGGAGAGAGAACAGGAGAAACACCGTGGAGACTCCAAGAAAGAACAGCATAAAGAAATGGTGCGAATGAATGAGTCAGCATATCGGACAATGATGACTTGTCGAGACTACGTTGCGTTTATTTTGTGAAGAGGGAGGTAGCGTACGTCGCTGCCACATTTAATTTATTGGGAAAATGCACTTTTCCATCTTTCATTGTATGCTTATATTATTAAATTATTATTCAAGTTTCTATAAGATATGATAGAAAAATCCAATTTTAGCATAAATATAGGAATTGCATTTCACTTAAAATAAGGACTCACAAGAGTATGCAATAATGCAAGTGATGATTATAGCTCAAAAAGCTATTTGAATGATTTATATTTTAACTCGGTCGGATACTAAGTTTTTTTTTGAATGATGAGGAGAACTAGCAGGTGACAGTCGCTGTCAGATATTTTTTGAAAAATAACTCATTTTTCAAAAGTCATTTTTCAGATTTTCAAACATACCCTAACTTACAAATTTTCAACTATCAGTTAGCTTCTCAGCTATGATTGCTAAACAGAGCCATGAACATAGGACTGGCTTGACTACAAATCCAAACTCGAAATGTAGTTACAGCTTACACACACTTATTGGCTATTTTATATACAATTAATATTATGATAGAAAGCCCTGGTGCACCTAAAAAAAATATTATGATAGAAAACCCAACGTCGAGGGTTCAATCCTTGGCCTTGAGTATGGAGCAGTTTTAAATCTCCAGACCAGCTGCCCACCCAATAGATGTACCTACAATTCAGCGAGTGGATTAGTCACTGTGTTCGACATTAGAAACTCAGACACAAAAAAAATTATGATAGAAAGAAAAGTAAGGGTCTTTCATGGCCTAATTAAATACCTGAGAGAGGTTGCATATATAGGCTTGAGAAGAAGGTTTAGTTGTTGAATCAAGTTAGAAACCCTTGTAGGTGGGAGATTTTTTCTTTCTCCACCACACATAGAAAATGGTACAAATTATGAGCACTCCTGCTGCAGATCCAAGTGTGATTCCAATAATCTTTCCGATGCGTTTCTTGTCACTACCGTCGGAAGAATCATCTAAATTGACCTCTGCAAAATCGAGTTAAAACGCACATTCAGGTAGTGAATAGTGAATCGAAGCATCTATTTATCAAAAGAGGCGCGGTTTCAAGAACCTTGAGTAACATGGATAGCTGAAACTATAGGGCCAAATGTGCTTTGGACTGGAATGCAGCAAGTGCCCTTCCCAGCCCAGAAAAAGTGAATGTCCAACACGTTGTTCGTCACGTTCGCCTTGAACTTCTTCACCAATGCCCGCTTAGACCCCCCGGCCTCTTGTTTAACGTTGAAATCCCGAAGAACTCTTTCCCCCTTCAGCAGACCATATATATGAGCAATATTGGATAATGGATACCAAATAATGTTACTACTACTACTACTACTTCATAGTTTGCCATACCTGAATGGAAACGTCGAAATAGCGCCTCCCAAGGCCTTTCCAAGAGTCCTTAATATCATCCATTTGTATCTCAGCAAAATGAAGCTCGACTCGGTATATGCCTTTCTTTAACCCAACACCATAATACCTCAACGAGCTCGGGGATATCCGGGCTGTTTTGTAGAGTTCAGAGTCTAAAGTGTTTGGGATCTGAGAAAACGAATGAGCCGTATAGTTCTGTCCGTTCGGGTTGTTAATGAATATTCCAGAACTACTCACTGCCCACTGATTGTTCGAGCTCATGTAGAACGACGCTGGGCCTAGCATCTCCGAATCATCATCAAATTGAATGCCATCTACGGTTACTATTTGGTTTCCACCGCATTTGATCGAAAGTGAAGCTGCAATGGACAAAAAATGGTTCCGTTAAGCGATCATCCACTAGTTCGATCTCTTTGTTGATGCAAAATTTTAGTGTATACTTACTTGATGAAGCTTTCTCAGTGCACACCGAATTTTTTGCCAAGCAAACGCTATATCATCAAAGGTTTGCAGAGAAAGGTAAGAAGTCATAATGTATTATCGACGTTAAACATTTAATGATCTGCTCAGATTGCATATTCCATCAACAAAAGCGTACTAAAGCAGAACAAACCAAAGACCCAATTAAGCTACTAATTGCTGCCACTAACCTGCGCCGAAGTGACCTTTTGCTAGTGATCAAAGTGCCAACAGCATTTCTGAAAAAAGAAGAAAAAAATATGTTTAATTTGCCCATTTAGATGGGCAAGCAGATATGGAGGCACCTCGATCCATAAAATTCTTGAAAGTTGAGGGTCGTAGGAGTAGGCTCACACTGAAATATACGACTTATTGGCAGGTATAGTTCCAGAGATTTGATTGAACGAGATATCTCTAAGGCAAGGACCGATCAATAGAAAAAGACAACTTTAGCACTGTTTTCTCATTAAAATCCTCGGTTTCAACCACACAACAGAAGAAAAGCTCAAAAATATATATACAAATGTAAATTCTCAGCTAAATCCAGACAGGACATACAAGAAAAGCGTGTCAGTTACGATGTTTGCGGGTAGCTCCCCGCTCAAGTTATTGCTTCCAAGGTACCTGTGATGCACAATTCATATTTATCCGTGAAAATATATACATATATACCCAACATATAGGAAAAAATATCGATGTCTTTAATTTCCTCTGCAAGTAACATTATTTTGTGAAGTCAGAGAGAAGAGATCTTACAAGTACTCTAAAGAGGCAAAGTCTTTATATGAGTTTGGTATTTCACCCGTCAACTTATTGAAGCTCAAGTCCCTTCAAGAAACGAAAGAACTCAGAATAGAACCATTTACATTCTTAGTATAGTATACGAATAACATGGATTAGGAACAACTGCATCAAAAACGAATAATTAAAACCAACAAAGAAAATGACGGTTTGGAAACAAGCTTACAAGATTTTCAAATTAGAGAATTTACTAAACCATTCTGGAAGTTGACCAGCTATCCGGCAATTTCTTAATGATCTACATGTGAAAAAGATGTAAAACTCATTTAGTGTGTTAGCTATCAACTACCATAAAGAGAACTAGAAACGGATTTGACAAGAAAATAATCGCCGTCAAATGATTGAACGTGTATTGGTCTTACAATATAGAAATACTGGACACGTTCTCAATGAAATCCAGAGAAGAATCTGCATTATTGATATCGCCAATTCTCCTGCGAAAAAAGAAAAAAAAATGAAGAAAAGAGACTAAGGGAGTGCAATTAGACCTTATAAACTCATATGTTCTTTCTTAT
This sequence comes from Ipomoea batatas, assembly GCA_002525835.2. Taxonomy (NCBI): domain Eukaryota; kingdom Viridiplantae; phylum Streptophyta; class Magnoliopsida; order Solanales; family Convolvulaceae; genus Ipomoea; species Ipomoea batatas. Next base: position 12,162,882 of record CM008339.1, read on the forward strand.
TTTATCAATGTGGGACTCTTGACAGATACTAAAAACAATATTCCTTACAAATCATCTAGCTTCGTTAGTGCACCATAGCTTTTCGGGATTGGGCCTTCAAGAAGCGTTCCCTCCAGTCTCCTGTTGATGACAACGGTACATCAAAAGTTTGTTAATTAGGACATTACTTAACATGAAATTCAAGAAAGGATCGGAGAACAATAGTTTGAAGTGTTGATCGCATATATAAATGTCACGCATAAAACAACAGGAAGTTAATTTCAGAAAGATAAAATACAGAGTTTAAGCATACAGGACTGCGAGATCTGTCAGACTTCCAAAGAATGCAGGAAGCTTTCCCGTAAAATTATTGGAAGACGCCCATCTGAAACAGGACATGCAGAGCGAAAACGTAAAAATCAATGCATTCCATATTAATTTCTCCAAAACGGGGAAAGGAGATCTAATCATTTTTAAAGGATAATAGTACAATAGTGCTTACAAAACCCTGAGATTTTTCAATTTCGAAAGCTCTTCGGGAATCGGCCCAGTAAATCTGTTGCTATCAATATACCTGAGTGATCACAAAATGCGACAACTCAACTCAACCAGAAAGATTAAATAAAATTGAATGGTACTGAAGGAAGAGTTGATCTTACATCTCTTCCAAGGTCGTTAAGTTTCCTAGTTCCGGTGGCAAGGGTCCATTCATATTGTTCGTGGCAAAACTTCTGGAGAATTGAAGGTGAAAATTATTCAAATAAAAAACGAAACGCAATTTATACAGAGTAATAGATCAATCTCTTTAAGACAACATAAAACTATATTACTCACAAAGTAATCAAAATACTGAGATTTCCTATCTCCGGAGGAATTGGACCAGTGAGATTGTTAGTGCCAAAACTCCTGATAGCCAAGAAAACATGAAAATTGGTTCACTACTACTTAAAATTTATATCCATATAGAAAAAGTAGTACAAGTGTTAAGAAAGAAAGAATTATACAGCCATTTCATCTTTGTTAACTGCCCGATTTCAGCTGGGACAGAGCCATTCAATACATTCTGAGCCAAATTCCTAAAACAATTCCACATCAATCTCAGAAATCACAACATCCAAAAGAAAACTAAAAAAACATAAAAGCCTGTTTAGTAACATAGTTAGCTTATCAGCTAATTTTAACTTATTTGACCACTATTAGCTGTATGACAGCCCTTTGTAAGGCTTATTGCTCCAAAAAACTAAAATTCAAAAAACTGTTTAAAGTAGGTATTTCAATCAACTTTTTTGATAAAGTCATTTTGCATGTAATTAGCTATCAGCTAATAACTATTTACCAAACAACCCCCAAAAAGAAATCAAATAAACGAAGACTTACAAGTCCATCATTTCTTTAAGGACAAACAGTTCTTTAGGAATTTCGCCAACAATATCTAAGCCATATATTTTCCTGGGCAATATAAGCATGTTAAACATTCTTAATTAGCACAAAATCATCAAGAAAAGGGAAAAAGTTGCGAATAAGAATAAGGAATCAACAGACAAGCGATTAATGTGGCAGAAAGTGCCGGAACAATCACAAGCAATCCTGGGATTAGCCTCTAGTGGTGCCCAAGAAGCATTTTTGTCGCAAGGCTCAAAACTTGCTGAGGTTCACCTTGCTTCTCAAATTCCAGTGATCAATTATCTTGTTAATTGCAACCACTGACAAAACCAAAAAAAAAAAAAAAAAAAAAAAAAAAAAAAAAAAACTTAAATAAGTATCCTTATTGTCTACGAATAACAAGTGCATTTAACCAGATAGACTCATTTAATGATGAGAAAGAGCAAAAACCTTCATTAGGGTCTGTGATATTTGACTGTGCAATAACTGTGTTGAGCAGCCCAAGCACAAAGAAGGAGAAACCCAGAATTCCCATTACTGTAGACCACACCACTCAAGAGTTGGTTGGGTAAGACAAAGCCCAAAATTATCCTTTAAAAGATATGTAAATTTTTATTTTGATGGAAGCAGGTCAGAAATCAACAAACGAAAGAAGCCATGGCAGTGTCAGTGTTCTTTGTTTTTCAATTATGCACATGGTAGTAGACCCATGCCTGGTTGACTTCAAGTCAACGCTCCACCAAATACCAATAATGGTACTAGCAACAGTAAAATATGTCACTTAAATGTCAGTCATGATTGAAAGCTAAGATCACTTTAGGTGAAAAAAATTTTGAGATTATTATTATAGGGAGTAATTAATTAATTATTTTTATTATTGTTACACTGAAGTAGAAAATATTTTAGAAGAAATGGAATTGAAATTCTATGGAAAAGAAATTACTAGAAATATTGATTCCAATTGTTTGATGGGATTAGAATGGTAAAGAATAATAAATATAAAGATTAAAATATCCCTATACAATAATAATGATAATAAAAGTAATAAGGGCAAAATTGTTCAATCATGTGGTAATTCCTTTTCAATTTTTGTGGAAAACAAAATACAATCCCCGCACCCGAAAAACAAAACATTTTCTTATAAGAAAAAGTTTTCCATGAACCAAACAGTTCTTATTCTTAGACTTAGTATATACCTTATAATTGCATTTGAACGATAAAAAATTCAATAAATTGCCAATCAATCTTTAAAAAATAATTACTTGGTAATAATTTTGTATTAGAGCAAACAAAAAATGTTAGACACAAGCGAACAGATGATAAGCATCAGAGCATCTCCACATATTCAGTCAGCTCTCTTGTAGGTGGGATTGTGGTCATCATAAAGTGCCAATGTGCAGCCATCATTGCTGACTGGTAGCTTTTTAGATGATGATATGGTACCATTGTATTAATAGAGTTGTACTACGTATGCTTATAAATTATAGTTATTCATTTTTACGGTATGATGTGATGAATAATGAGGATATTTTTATCATGTAGATCACATAAAAAGTGTCTAGATCAAGGATGTGTGAGAGGGGGTAAAAGTTAAGAGTAAGGAGCGGGATATAGTCTTATAGTCCACTACTTTTCTATATATATAGAGTGATGATGGTGTTGATATAGAGATAGGTGAATATTGAGTTAATGATGCTAAGAAAATAATGTATCCAACTGTTAAGACGGCCTCATATATAAAAGAGTTTATTATCGAAATGGTCCATCGACTATTGTAAAATTATCAATTTGATTCTCGACAATTTTTTTGTCCAATTAAGTCCTCAACTTTGAAAATTTTAACTATTTTGGTCCTCCGTTTATTTTACCATTTGATATCCGTTAAATTGGGACCAAATTAGTAATTTCTATAGTCAGATGACCATTTCAGTCAAAAATTAATTACCGAAATGGTCCCTTGACTATATCAAAATTACCAATTTGGACCTGATTTAACATATGTTTAACACCAAAATAAACGGAGGACCAAATTGGTTAAATTTTTTAAAGTTGAGAACTTAATTGGGTAAGAAAATTTGTCAATGACCAAATTGATAATTTCGCAATAGTCGATGGACTATTTCGGTAATACACTCTATATAAAATAACTATGATCATTATTTTGTATTTACTGTGGAAATATAAACTTTTGTAGTATGTATTATCTTGTTGTTTCCTACAAAAATCTTATTGTGTACTCAGATTTGTATTTTTAAATGTACTAAAGCTTGAGTACATTTAATTTTTGTTATAAAGGTACTAAAGCTTGAGTACAAATTTATACAAACTTTCAAACAACACGAAATATTTTTTATGTTTGGATTTGGTTATAGAGAGAGAGAAATTTAGTTAAGAGTCCTACAAAAGAAACTTATTTAGAATGTTTCTGATGATGATCCCTTACAAGTTACATAGATGCTCCTTATATAGATAACCTCAAGGGTGACATAGGTATTTCAATATTTACGAAGTCGATCTGAAAGATTATAGTAGATTAGATTACTTTATTTGGTTTTTACATAGATTTTTCTAAAGGAATACATTACTTTGTCTCGTATAATACTTTCTCTTTTTCTATTTTTTATTCTCGTTGTCCTTGTTGATAAGCTTGAGTTGTCAACAGAGATTTCTTCTTCTTGCAGGTTGCCAAGTGTCCTTTCAGGTTCTTCCAAGCATATTCTTTAATTTGTCTTGTAGATATATCTAATTGGACTTCTCATTGTAATATAATCTTGTAATAGTTTTTGTTATTTGAGCCTTTTGGGCAACTTTGTAATAGAATCTTTATTGATATGCAGTGGATATACTCAATATAGTTTTGAGTGATTACGATACATCTACTCTTTTTAGATTGTGGCAAAAGTTGGGAGTATGTCCATTAACTTCAAGAATTAAAATATAATCAACACTACTAAAAGTGTTTAGTAATATCTCACATATAATGTTATGACCGACATAATTATATTTCCATAATTATGTAGAGGCAAATGTTGGGAGTATGTTTCACTATCACTATATAAAATAAAACTTGTGGATGCCTTTAAATAAATCTGAAGATAGTAGCTAAAAACTAACTTCAAACTATGAAGTGGAACATATAATAACTGTACAGGGTATGATAGGCATTGGAAAAAGGCAATGGGGTGAGAGAGGCTCGAACTCTCGACCTCAGGATCACTCTAAGCTATGAGACCTACGCGCTAGCCAACTGCGCCACCACCCCTTAACGATATATGGGTTGCAAAATTAATACATATTTTGTCTTCTCATGCAGGCAAGAGTAGGTTTAACTTTCAAAAGAAAAAAAAAAAGAGCGGAAAAATTGAACATCACCATATAATAAATTTAAGTTGATTTATGTGATTATAATATCATTTTAAATTTGTGATATATATATATAAAGAGAAATCAATAGATCTTAATAAATAGGAAATGATAAGTGTGGACAATAAGAAGTAAAACTCATATTATATGTCATAATTTTATTAGTAGGAAAAAAATTATGGTCCACTTTTTTGATGAATTAGAATATGACAGGTAATTAGTGAGTAAAAAATGGGATAGAAACTAAAAATATGTATAATATTAACCAAATCAATATTATACATAATTTTTTGTTTGTTTTTTTGGGGGTTTTTTTTTTTTTAATTGTAGGAACTACATTATCTTTTAAAAAAAAAAAAAGGTAATTTCATACTTAACCCCAAGTCTTGTTTAAGAAACACTTTTTCAATTTTGATTTGCACCCATCATGTGCACTAGAAAGAGTCTTAGTTACACATTGTTTAAACTAATATATATTTTTAATATGGGACAAATGTTCCTTTTTTTCAAAACGATATTTCTTAACTTAATGGATATACTTTGATAATCAATTTTTTATTCGGTCATTATATGTTTGAGTTATAATACATCAATTAATCATTTTAAGTAGGAAAATCCATGCCTACATGAGCTTGCTCACTAGTTCAGTAGACAATATTTGAGAGGAGAGACCAATGTTTGAATCTCGAAGTAAATAAACTTTTAATAGATATATAATTTATAAATTGAAGGTACATAATATATTAACTGCATATACATAATACATTAATTATAATAAGTACATAATTTATGTTTTATTCATGCATATGGTAGACCCTGGTCCCAATATAACAATTGAAACATTGTCTCAAAATGACCAATTAAATATCATTTTATGATAATTTTTTCAAAACAAACTACAATGGTATCCGAATTGCAAAATACAATTAATTCAATTGAATTTCAATCAACCTTAGCCACAGGGCCACAAGGCAACACATACCTCTTCGATAAAATAAAATGAAATACTTTTTGAGTGTGTATGAAAAGATATAATTTAAATAAATAAAATTTAGACTTGAATCAGTTACTAAATTCTTCGAACTCCATTATTAATATCTATCTTGCAAACACTATAGTTATTTGAATATGTTCTGGTAAGCCTTAAAAATTCAACAAGTCTAGTTGAGAGGTCCCAACTAAGTACATATATGACACAAAGTGGCATACACAAAAGTCCAATACATGCAAGTTGATCAATTTAAATATGCAAGTTGGTCCGGAATTCC
>CM008339.1:12239414-12252673 GCA_002525835.2 Ipomoea batatas
TGACTTTTCATAAATACAAGATACAATTTTAATATACTAAAAGTAAATTATTTGTGTACTAAATGCACATTATTTGATAGCATATAAAATAATAATGTACTTTCAGTACTCTAATAATGTATTTTTTATTTGTGGTCCACACAGCTGTGTGGATCATGATCCATAGAATAATGATTGGGACGGCCCTACTCCCATCAAATAAACTCTCGAATTAAGTGCAAAAAAAAAAACAATTAGACTCTTGAAAATTATGAATAAATTTGGATTCTCCATTTAGATTATGTGTGTGGCTATGATTTTATAGTTTTTATTTATTTATTTACATATAGGAAAGGGAGACCAAATGGTTAATTGGGTAATGGAATTAATCGGAGCTCAAGGGCAATGTTTTTGGGACTTAGACTGGTCAAGAAAGATAAAGTTGGGGGCTAGTGCAAAGATTGAAGGGGGGAAAGTTTGGGGTCAAAGTGTAGTGATAAAGCGTAAAGTTCAAAGTGCCATAACGCAAAGCTTGAGAAAGGAGAATCAATTCTGGTAAGCGGATGTGGTTTGGCCAAGCGAGGAATCCATTTAGGCAAGTGGAAATGAGCTCGACCAGAGGGTAGTTAATTTACTAATTTAGACATGACGGTGGCGGATGTTTGTTGACCGGTGCAGACCTTAGTATACTAGCACCAACTAATCGATAAACTGACTTTTCGCACAGTGCCGTGAGGAGCTCTCATTCATTGCCCTGCCACCCAAGTTGTGTGACGCCTGGCCAAGGTGGATAGCTAGGGGGGCATATGGGTAGGGTTTGTGGACCACGATGGTTGGTTGGCGAGAACCTCGATCGTGTCATCTAACGTGTTGCATTGATGATGGTTAAATCTTGGAGCCTGAGAGGACACGCCTATGGTTGTTGAAGATGGAGCTCTATGGTCCACGCATTTCTCTGTGAATTGAGGCCTCTAGAGTAGTATAAAAGGGGGTGTTATCCAGTTCAAACTTTCATCAGTTGATTTAGTTCTTTCAACCTTCTTCACTTTGACTTCTCCACCTGGTCAACTATATGCAGTCTCTCTTAGTGGTTGACAATTTTAAATTAACTGGTCATTGAGTCTGAGTTCAGTCCAACTTGTTTGACATTGTTAGCTGGGTCACTTGATTTTATTCTTGTAGTTCATTTACAATATTACAAAGGTCGGATCTTATTAATTTAAAAATATTTGTTCAATCTCAATATTAATTCAATTTTAATGTAGACTAAGTTCATTAAAAAGCATTAAGCCCAGATAATACCTTAGTCTTACGATGAAAAAAAAAATCTAGTGTAGCATTATATAGAGGCTGAAGAGCGGTGAAACAGTGAAACTTGAGAGTAAAAAATTAGTATAGAAGTGAATTGAATAAGCAAGTACCATAAAAAGAAATGCAAGCAAGGGTGAGTGGTAGTGGGAATAGATGTTTGATTAAAAAGTCTGTTTGGGCAGGGGGGAAATCTAGTAAAAGTGATAGTGGAAGTTAAAAGAGCATTGCTTTCTCAATGAAAGCTTGCAATAAAAATTTATATATAAAAACAAAAACAAAACAAAAAGCAGATTTCAGATGATCAGATTAGGCAACCCTATCGTAAACACAGACCTGCACTCTATCTGCCTCAAAATGGTAGTGATCTTTGACTAGATGACTCGTTTCATCCAACAAAAACCTACCTTAATAAGTTGTTTGGTTGGGTGTAGTTGTAATTCATTTACAACATAACTCTTTAACATTCGAAATTATAGTATTTAGTTAGAGGAAATTATAAATTTTTTGTTAAATTGTAATTTATGAGTACCGCTATGAATTTGGGTGCGGAAAATGAAAAAAGATGCGATGATACTATTACTCTTGGTTGTTGTTATTATTATTATTATTAGAAGAGAAAATTGATATTTTGGTCTACTGATTATAAGGGTCCTCTTAATTGCAGTTCACGACTTTCAAAAGTGTTAATTGCATACCCTGACTATTCAATTTTTGTCAATTTTGATCACTCCGGCCAAATTGTCAGCTAAATTTTTGTCAATTTTGATCACTACTTAATTTTTAATCAAATTGATTATCTGAGTTATACTCTGTGTCAGACACAGAGACACATAGAATGTGAAAAATAAAATAAAAGCAATAATAATAAAGAAATCAGAACATGCGATATGTTTACGCAAATTGAGAAAATTTTCTCCTGTCTGCAGTAGATGATGGGAAAATTTCTCCTACGTCTACAGTAGATGATCACAGATGTTGCAATCAGATAAATTGATTTTCCATCTGAGTTGATGAACTGGTCTTCACTTTTCTAACCCAATTTGAGCCTTCACTCATGAAAAGAAAAAATGCCCTTTACATTTTACAATGCAGCTTGATCTCCAAAATGAACAAAATAATTAAAGAAGCTGAGCTTTGCTGATTAATTCCTGTCAATTTCTATTTAGGGTGCTTTTGTTTTTTCGATATATAAAAGCTCATTAATTCCTGTCAATTTCTATTTAGGGTGTTTTTGTTTTTTAATATATTAGATTTCTCACGTTACTTACGATTAATTCTAAACTTTCAGAGCCTCTGCCCAAGAGTGATGGTGGGAGCCTATATAAGTGATAAGACATACCTTACACTTTTATAGGAAACTTTTATTGACAAATGGAATTAACTTTATTATATTCCATTGTAACCAAGGGATCTTAAACCACCTTCATATTTTGAATGCAGATTTTGCATTTGTGCACATTGTAGCCACGTTGATCTTTCACCTTGTAAGATAGCACCCTTTTCTTCTTCAAATTTTGAGGACTTGGTATGTCTTTTCACATCACTTCTTCAGGGTTTGCAAGTTCACAAACAAACATGCAAATTTGACAGCAACTCCCAAAATATACAGCATAAGTTTTACATGTTCAGATATTACTCACACATTATATATACCCATGTTATTTTAGATTACCTTGCCCACAAAAGGTGAAATCCCTTACCCTAGCTGCATTGCAAGTTTGCAACTATCAAGACTTATCCCTTACCCTAGCTACATTATAACTGTCAAGACTTAATCACACTGAAACCAACTGAGCCTTTCGATTCGTTTACACCCCTAATTGCAACTATCAAGACTTATCCCTTACCCTAGCTACATTGTAACTGTCAAGACTTAATCACACTGAAACCAACTGAGCCTGTCAAGATCAACCGAGCTATCCCTTACCCTAACTACACTGTAACTGTCAAGACTTAATCACACTAAAACCAACTGAGCTCGTGACTTAATCACACTAAAACCAACTGAGCTACCTGTACGAGCTGTAGATTCCCTACACTACACTTACGGAATACTGCCTAGAAACTTAGCTTGTTTGAATGCTTGCAACATTTCTCCATTTGTTGTTGGAGAAATCACTGGAGTCATTATTAGCCTATTAGGATTCTTTCAATCTATGTTTCTTAAATAGCATCTGATGACAACTTTGATATCATTACTTTTATCACATACTAAACAAAGTCAGTAGCAAATAACCTAATCTTGAATGAAGTGAAAATGCATAACTTCTAGATCCATACTCTGCATAGAATGTGATATTTAAAAAAGGCATCCAAACTAGTATTAAATAAAACTGATATCAAAGTTGGTAATATTAACAACCTGCTAGAACAGTACTACAGTTGCAATAAACAGAACATAGCTTAACAGAACTAAACTTGCAAGTACTTTTTGCTAGGACTGGTCCTTGTGCATAAAAAGGCCTAAAACTAGCTTGCTAATGGCTGCCTCTCAGTATGAGGTTCTGCCATCCCCCTCGGTGATCACATCGTTGAAACTGCCGCCGCTAGGGATCATAGGCAGGACGTGTTCCTGATGTGGCACAATCACATCCAACAAGTACGGCCCGGGGGTGTCAAGCATCGTCTGAATAGCAGCCCGGAGATCGTCCTTCTTGGTCACACGAGCAGCGGGTACATCACAAGCCTCAGCAAACTTCAGCATGTTCGGGAATATCTGGTTCTCGTTAGCAGGGTTTCCCAGGTAAGTATGGGCTCGGTTTGCCTTGTAGAAGCGATCCTCCCATTGAACCACCATGCCTAAGTGCTGGTTATTCAACAGCAGAATTTTAACCGGGAGATTCTCCACTCGAATCGTGGCCAATTCCTGCACATTCATGATGAAACTACCATCGCCATCGATATCCACAACCACTGCATCCGGTCTTCCAACCGCTGCTCCAATTGCCGCTGGCAATCCAAAACCCATCGCCCCTAACCCACCAGAGGTCAACCACTGGCGGGGCTCCCGATACTTGTAAAACTGGGCAGCCCACATCTGGTGCTGCCCAACACCAGTACTAATTATAGCATTTCCGTTCGTCAACTCATCAAGAACCTGAATAGCATACTGGGGAGAAATGGCATCCTCAAACGTCTTATAACCCAACGGGAACTTCTCCTTCTGCTCATTCAACTCCTGTCTCCAAGCCGAGAAATCCAACTTCAGCTTACCTACCCTCTCCTCCAGTATCGAATTCAGCCCCTGCAGGGCCAACTTCAAATCCGCACAAATCGACACATGGGGCTGCTTATTCTTCCCAATCTCCGCGGAATCAATATCAATGTGAACAATCTTCGCCCGACTAGCAAAAGCCTCCAGCTTCCCAGTCACACGGTCGTCGAACCTCACCCCAAATGCAAGCAACAGATCACTCTTGTCAACAGAGTAATTAGCATACACAGTCCCATGCATTCCCAGCATTTGAAGTGAAAGTTCATCCGAGGAAGGATATGATCCAAGCCCCATTAAAGTACTAGCCACAGGAATCCCAGTAAGCTCCACAAATCGCCTCAACTCCTCACTTGACTGTAAAGACCCGCCCCCCACATAAAGGACAGGCTTCTTGGACTCAGAAATTAGCCTCACTATTTGCTCCAACAACATATCACTTGGGGGTTTTGGCAAACGAGATAAGTATCCAGGCAATCTCATAGGCTGATCCCAATTGGGGATAACCAGCTGTTGCTGTATATCCTTGGGAACGTCAATCAAAACCGGGCCAGGACGGCCCGATTTGGCCAGGAAAAACGCCTCACGAACAATGCGAGGGATATCCTCTACGTCTAAAACTAAATAATTATGCTTCGTAATCGATCGAGTTACCTCAACGATTGGGGTTTCCTGGAAAGCGTCAGTCCCAATCATCCTCCGAGGCACCTGTCCAGTAATGGCCACAATGGGACAGCTATCCAGAAGCGCGTCGGCGAGTCCGCTCACCAGATTGGTGGCGCCGGGGCCGGAGGTGGCGATGCAGACGCCGGGGAAGCCCGTGGCCCGCGCGTAGCCCTCGGCGGCGAACACGCCGCCCTGCTCGTGACGCGGGAGGACATTCCTGATCATCTTGGAGCGCGTGAGCGCCTGATGAATCTCCATGGACGCGCCGCCGGGGTACGCGAACACGTCCGTCACGCCCTCCCGCTCTAGCGCTTCCACGAGCACATCGCACCCCTTCCGCGGCTCGTCGGGAGCGAATCGGGAGACGAAAGCCTCCGCTGCCTTCGGCGGCGCCTTAGGAACGGCAGTGGAGGAGGAAGAAGGCGACGACGAAGACAGAACATTGGAGATTTGAGAATGGCGGCGGCGGCTGTGAGTCGGGAAAAGAGGAGCGGCGGTCTTTCTGGAGCTGTGCGGGAGACGGAAAGTAAATCTTTGAAGGATCTTTGGAGATTTGGAAGAGTGGTCGGAGATTGTGGCGGCGAAAGAAGGGTTTGGAGAAGCGGTGGCCGCCATTGATGGAGTGATTGAAATGAGATTGAGTTTGGAGGCTAGGGATCCACTTGAAGATGCAGTAGCCACAATTTTCGTGTGAACTAAGAAGGTGCCACACAAATTTTACAAAAACAAAATAAAAAAAAATATTATTATTATTATTATTATTATTTTAAGTGACTGTTTGGTCTACTACTAGCAAAAAGCATGATCGTACAAAAACGTGCTTGTTGAGTGAGACCAATGTTACGTGTTCTATCTGAATTCTGTTTTTTATTACGGAGTTTAAAAACGCGATGAAAAGTTGTTTCTTTCATTTACGTGGAATATATTCAATTCTTTAAAATAATTTTTTTTTTTTAAAGGAGAAAAGGGCAAGTTTGGTCCTTAAGTTATAACAGTAATGATGACTCAGTCCTTTATATTTTTACTGTATCTATTTTTAGTGCCTCGATTATGAGCGAAGTGACAAATTTAGTCCCTGACGTTAGTGGTGCGTTGACAAAGTTAATTCTAGGAGTAAAAAAAGTAAATTCCTTAGTAAAACTTGTATGAAATATAACTTCTTTCCCTCTAGACTTAGCCAAAATAATTTTTTCAAATCAGCAAAAGTCCTAAATTGTTTATGTAATCAGCGAAGAGTATGAATTCTGTACACAAAATAAATTAATAATTATGTATTATGTTATGAATTTTTGTGTCTTGTGTTGTGAAATTTTGTGCCTATAAAAACAAATTATGTACCTAAATCAGATTTGAAAAACAAGTAAATATATACATGTGTATGTGTTTTATGTTGCGATTTTTTGTGTTTTTTTATTATAAAATTATGTACTTTAAGAGTATTAATTTTCCATCTCATAATTTTGATCTAGAGTCCATAATACTATGTGAACCTTAGAGATATAAATTGCTCATATTTTGTTAAGGCAGTTTATATCGTGGATTAGGGTGCACAATGCATTGTGCACCCCGTACCAAAATGTTAGAAGATGAGTTCTGTGTATTCTAGGCAATCGTGTGTATTCATGTTAGTAACACAGGCTGTGATGTGTTTGTGCATTTGAACGTTAGGAGGATGAGTTCTGTGTATTTTGTGTCAAATACTTTGTGTATTCTAGGTAAACGTTCTATGTATTCATGTTAGTAACATTCGAATGTTAGGAGGATGAGTTCTATGTATTTTGTGTCAATATTCTGTATATTCTAGGCAAACGTTTTGTGTATTCTAGGCCAGGCAACCATTATGTGTATTCATGTTAGTAACATTCGAATGTTAGGAGGATGAGTTCTGTGTATTTTGTGTCAATATTTTGTGTATTCTAGGTAAGCGTTCTGTGTATTCATGTTAGTAACACAGGTTGTGATGTGTTTGTGCATTCGAATGTTAGGATACACAGAATATAAGTCCAAGTATTATCTCTTATGTTCCATGTTTTTTAAATTTCACAATGTTGTTTAAATATTCACCTTTTGTCGTGTGTGTTTTTGTGATCTGATGAACTTGTGTGCTTTTTGTTTTTGCTTCTTTGTCACTGTTTTTGTTGTTATTCAAACTAGTATTTTCGCCCGTGCGTTGCACGGAATTAATTTGTTATAATATTTTAAGAATATTTGGATCGATATACAATTATATAAATTATAACATCGAATATTATATAGCGCAATTGATGAAATTAGTTGGATTGATTATGTTTTCTTTGTTTGAATTAGAGCAAATAATTGTCCAATTACCCGTGCGATTCACGGATAAATTTTTGTATTATTTATTTAGATAATAAAATTAAAGATAAAATTATTTAAAAAATATATAATATTGAACATGTACATTTATTTAATTATACGATTAGTGCAAAAGTATCACTCAATTAATTGAATAATATATGACTTGTTTGTTTACCATTATATTGAATATATTTATTTCATTTTTCCTTCATAAAAAGAATTAATATTATTTTACATTCCTTTTTCCTTTATAATTTTTTCCTAGTCATTCATTTGGCGGTTACTATTTGTTTCGTAGTGAAAAGTTGTGTTATATTTCCAGTAAAATATTAATATATTCATTTAAGTTTTCATAATATTCCATTTTCTTTTTAGTATATTCATTTCTTAATATTACTTTCCATCCATTCCTTTTTCTTGATAGTAATTGCCAATTAATTGGCCAGATTCCATGCCAATTAGTAAGAAAATATTAATAACAGATTCCGTGTAATATTTATTTTCTTTTCATTCATAAAAATTTATTATTAATTTCCATATGATTAAAAAGTAATATAATTATAAAAATATAATTGTTGAATATATTTTCAGTGAAATATTAATAAATTCATTTTGTTTTCATTCTAAATAATTAATATAATTATAATTATAATATAAATTTTCGATTATATTTCCAGTGAAATATGAATATATTCATTTCTTTATTCCTTCATATATTCATTTCCATTTCTTTTTCCTTCATAATTTTTTGTTAATATTTCATTTGGTGGTTACTAATTTTTGCATAGGGAAAGCTATGTTATATTTATAGTGAATTTTTATTACTAATCTCCTTTTTCATTTGGCCTGATTCCTGTGCCAATTAGTAACATTAGTAACATAATATTAATAACAGATTTCCATGTGTAATATTTATTTCTTTTTTCATTCATAAAAAGATTTTAATATTCATTTCCATATAATTAATAAGTAATATAATTATAAAAATATAATTGCTAATTATATTTTCAATGAAATATTAATATATTCATTTTCTTTTTCCTTCATAAATATTAATACAATTAATATAATTATAATAATTTAATTGTCAAAATAAATCCAATTCTTTTTTTTTTGTTCAATTTTCAATCAAATATTAATATTAATTTACTTTTTCAAATGACATAAATTCTGTGCCATTTAATTTCCAATTAATTATTTTTTTAATATTCTTTTTTTTAACTATAATTTCACCTCTGAACATGGTATGAATAAACCAAATGTAAAACCATGAAATGTTAAGATTTAAAAAAATTACACAAATTTAAAATTTGAAATCTTTAATGCCCAAAAACATAAAATGTCTATGATTTCAACATGAAAATATTTTATTAATTTCTTCTCAACTTTTACATCCATCTCTTAACAGATCCATTATCCTTTGCATCACATTGCTTATTAGGCTCCAAATATCTGCATTTATAATTAAAGAATCAAGAGAGTTGGAAATATAAGATTTCAAATATAAAAGAATAGTTAAAAATCAATTAAAAAAGAATAGTTAATACTTAGAATAAAAGTTGTAGTTATTTGACAAATTAGCTTACATTTCGACAATTGAAGCTACCAACAATTAACCCCAGCGCTTGTGATTGCAAAATATAAGAACCTGCAATGAATGTAACCAAAAAAATCAAAAAAAAAGAAAAAAAAAAAGAAGAAGAAGAAGAAGATAATATAAGAACAGTAAAAAAAAAAAAGTAGTAAATATATCAAACTTTTAGGGAGAAGGGTGGTTCTTCCTATGTACATTGATGTTTTCACAAACGAAAAACAACAGAACTAAGAGAGATTAATATTGGTGGTGGTGGACTGAGTTTGTTCTTGTATTTATAGTCATAAAGAGAGAGATGCAGAGATATTATTGTTAATTGGTAATAATTGGTAATTGGTAATTGGTAATTCATTTGATTACCATTCATATGTTTTCACCATTAACATAATAATAACATATCTTTTGGTAATAATTGCTAATTTGGTAATAAATAAATAGAATTGTAAACAAATAGGTATTGGAATATAAAATATATGGAATTCAATTATAATTAATAGAATTAAATACAATTATAACTAATATATTTTTATATATTATTATATTGATTCTTATTCTATCATAATAAATAAATAAATAAAACTATACCATAAACATTTGTTAATGGTATTACATTAACGCATGTATATACATTAATCTATATGAAATACAAATATATTATCATAATAATTAATTACTATAAACAATTTTAAGTGGTATTACATTAATGCACGTATATGTATTAATCTATAAAATATAAATATACTATCATAATAATTAATTAACATAAACATTTTTCAGTGGTATTACATTAATGCACGTATATGAATTAATCTATAAAATACAAATATACTACCATAATAATTACCATAATTACTAATAAGGAATTACCATAATTACTAATAACTAATTACCAATCTATACTATTATTAATATATTATGATATGATTATGATTACCATAATTACTAATATTATGATAGAATAATATTAATTAATTATAATTAGAATAATAATTACCATATTACTAAAATGCCCCTATGTTTGGGCGGGAAATTTTGGAGGAGGATAATGTTTTTATATATAGTATAGATATAGATTACAGTTATATTTTAAATTAAAAAAAAAAAAAAAAACTGCAATACGCCGTACGCGCGACCCATTTCAGACCAGGGTCCACAATACATTCTGGACCCTAGTCCACGGTATAACGTTAGCATACAACTACACGAAGAATAAAACATATCTTCTAGCCCACTACAATGCTCAATCAAAAAACTCTAACGAGCCCAAAAGAAAAAACAAAATATACTTAGCAATTCAAGGCCCAAACAAAATCATCTACTATAGACTCTAGTCTAAAATGATATTCAGATTATGTATTTACTGTTAATCTATTGTATGCATGCCGTTAACAGATTATGCGTAAATAAATTGAAGGCATATAATATATTAATTTTAACTATAGACACATAATAATATAATATGTTTATGTGTATGTAATTAACAAATTATACGCCTTCAATTTATTTACATACATATAGTTTATTAACAAAATTTACTAACTGCATGCACATAATATGTCGTTAACTTATATATGATGTGCTTTCAATTTATTTACGAGACATAATTTATTAATATGTCAAACTGCGACACATCATTTTTTGCATAATTTGTAGTACAGTGCACAATATAAGATGGACTAGAAATCATCTCTGAAATCCTAGCTCAGCCACTGCCACAACCACCATCCCCAACCTGCCACTGTACGTCCCACCACCGACACACCGCTTTTGCCACCGTCACCTCCTTAGATCTTCTTCTACCTTAGAAAACCAAACTCCCATCCACCACCAAACCTCGTCACCAACCTTCATCATCTTCCCTCACCTTAACAAACACCAACATTTCACATTTGCATAGGCGGCCAAATGTTGTATATATATGCATGAGGTGCATCCTTAATTAAATTAATCTTCTTTAGCAACAACACGTATAGTACTATGGCTGTGTGAGTTCATGCAATGCCCAAGAAAAATTATATTAACTAACCAAATCATCAATTTTGATAATATCCCAACACATGTTATAAAATTATCCATCTGCTCATGCTAATATACATGTTAACTGAAAATACATAGTGTGGACTACTGGACTAGAGTTCACAATGTACATGATGGATCGGGGTTCACAATATAATTTGCGAAAATATATATGATCTAATCAATTTAAGAGTCTCAAAATTTCAATATCAATATTATTTAATAGTAATTTTATTTTCGACAATTAATTTTAATTAATTATTAATAAAGTAGAATGACTTAATTGAAATTCATTTGTAATTTATTGTTATTGTGATAATGTGATTTTATTATACTTGCAGAGTATATTATAAATAATTGTCGACAATTATATCATGCGCCGTCATGATCCACATTGTAAAATGTACCATTAACATACATATTTATTTAATTTTTAGTATATTTAATGTTCTTTTTTGTATATATACTGAAGGTTTACTTTTTGAAAATTTATTTTTAATATGCTAAAGATTCATTTTCAAGTATATTATATAAAAATAAACTTTTAGTATATTAAAAATAAGTATTTATTTGTGGCCAACAATATAATTTGTCTATAATTACAAGGATGTTGAAGTGTAAATGTGATCATACAATAGTGGCTTACTCCCTTTTGTGAGATAGAGTATTTCTAGAATGCAGATAATCTTATACATTATATCTACTTATCCTAATCAATGTCTAAATAAAGAATTAATTCAGTAAAATAATATATTAAAAAAAAAAAAAAGATTCACCAATGTAGGTGGACCAATAATACTCCCGAAGTTGGAGCCATGATTTTTTTATAAATATTTTTTTATATTTTTTAAGATTCATAATCTTGTTTTAGTTTTCGTAGGGATTACAATTAAAGAATCAAAAGATTATGAAATCTTTAAAAGATCTCAACAACTTTGTATAGAGATTAGCGACTTAGATGTGTGTTCATCATTAATTATTGAAGCACATGCACGTAACATCAAGGTAAGTAATTTTGTTGTCACGTACTATAAAAAGAAAATGATTACAATATTAAATACAAAAATAAAAAAAATATTCTAATAAAACTCTTATCACACGTATTATAATTTTAAAAGAGGCAAAAGAAAAAAAAAGAAATTAAAAAATTATGAATTATTTTTCTTATTAATCTTATGATAGTAAGAATAGAAATATATTAAAAAGCATAAATAAGTGTAGTATTACAAATTTTTTTTGGGTAAATCTACCGAGTCTTTCTCTGTCCGTTTAACGGTTCGAGTCCACCCGCGTTAATACAATTTTTAAAGAGCAATAATACAAAAAATGGTATATGAGGGGAGTCATCATTACTTTAAAACTGAAATAATGCACCACATTACATAAATAAACTAGAAATGTTAGTGGAACTACATTTGTATGGATTTTTCTTTGATTTTTACAGATCCACATAAGAGAGAGAGGGGAAGAGAGAAGAGGAAAAAGAAAGAAAAAAAAACAAGTTCTGAAAAAGTATTTAAAAACAAAAAAAAAAAAAAAAAAAAAAAGCTAGGCTCTTTACGCGTTCAACTGGCACATGCACTACTGGGCGTAACAGTTTGTCAGCACTCACGCATGTCCCTTGGGTTCCCACAAAAATCTTTGTTTTGAAGGAGTAAACACCCAAAAAAACTCCACCCCCATTTATTAAAATATCATCCTTTGTTTTTTTTTTTTTATTGCAAAAATCACCAAAAAACCCCTAATGGGTTGCTCTTGAGACAATAAAGATTTATGTGTATGACATGACAAAGTGTGCGATATGGGAATGACAAAACAGTATTGATAATTTGATATGACAAAAAGTACCCTTGTTTAGGAAATTTCAATAATTTAACTTGTGCCATTCACAAGAGATTTCTCTCAAACTAATTATATATACAAACCACCTCAATCTCTTTTCTATTCTTTTTTTTTTTTAATACTTTCCAAGTAGAGAGCTAGAAAATAACAAATGACAATAAAGGAAAATTTTATTTATTTATTTCTCTTTTTGAACATCTTCCAAGCAAAATACTATAAACGTAAAAATAATAATTTGACTAAGAACTTCATTACATTCTACTTTCTTCTTCTTCTTCTTCTTTTTTTTTTTTTTAATATCACAATACATTTAATTCTACT
>CM008339.1:12293674-12311706 GCA_002525835.2 Ipomoea batatas
TAACAATTTTCAGTCTAATCTACAAATGACTAATAAAATATTAAAATAACCTTCCAAAGTATTACAAATTGAAAACAACAAACCAAAAAAGAGTTGATCATTGCATCCACCGTCTTACCCTCCAAAATAAGATATCAAAATAACAAATAACTAGTTGATCATCCAAATAACAAACAAGCAATCCAACATAAAAGTCTTACAATCCAAATAACAAACTAGCAATCCAACATAAAAGTCATACAATCCAAATAACAAACTAGCAATCCAACATTAAAGTCTTACAATCTAACAGAAAGTCATAAAATCCAACATAACCAATATCTAACTCAAAGATGAAATAAAGCTCTCAATCCACTTTCTCTTCAAGCTTGAACTCTTCACCTTGAAAATTCTAGCTTGAACTTCGCTTGTCATTAGAAATTCAAAGAACTTGCAATAGAAGAATCCCAACAGCTAGTATTGCACTTGATGCACCCATAACAGCAGCCCGTACATGATTATTATCCATCTATACAATCCAAAAATGTAAAATAATCACCACAATAATATCACTATTGTTGCAAATTATATATTTATAACAAAAAAAACATCACAACAAAATAACAATATATCAAAAACATAACTAAACAATACACAAGAATTTTCAAAATTGATAACCAATCTAACCAATCTACCCACGGCTTCCGAGAATTTCTCGCTTCCGAGAAACCAGTAGACTGGTTTCTCGCGCGAGAAACCAGTCCGACTGGTTTCTCTGAGAAACCAGTCACGCAGTCCGTGACTGGTTTCTCGGCGAGAAACCAGTCACCAGTCTGGTTTCTCGCTTCTCGGCGAGAAACCTGTCTGACTGGTACAGGTTTCTCGCCGAGAAACCATTCCTCGCTTCCAAGAAATAAGTCCGGGCAAGAAGATATGTTTCAGATCTGAGAAATTAACGCATACAAATTACAAGAGAAAAAAGAGAAATACCTTGATGGAGGAAGATGAGGAAGATGGCAAGAAGAAGAAAGCAACGGAGCCAAAGGAGATGGAGAGCGATGAAGACAAAGCGACAGTGAAGAGGGCAGTGAGAACTGAGAAGCGAGAGAGTGAGGCGGAGAGAGGGCGGAAAATGACTTCCCCTTTTTTTTGGGGGAAGTCATTTTCCCCCAAATGGGGGTTATTTTCCTTTGACCCAGATTCTATTTTCCTTTGACCTCATTTTCCCCTCACTTGCCAAACACCAAAAACCCGGAAAATGACTTCCAGAAGTCATTTTCCGGGTTTCCAAACACACCCTTAGTTCGAATCAGAATGAGAATCAAATACTTGTAACGATAATAAGTTTTGGTGAAAGTGTTTTGCATGTTTGGTAGTATGGTAGAATTAGAATGATTATCAATTGATGTTTGATTATATATGACCTTATAATGAGAATAAAAATATTTAAAAATATAAAAATAAAAAATTAAAGTAATTAATCTTAATATAATGACATCAAAGATCAATATGAACAAAAAAAAATATCAAAATAAAAATCTTAAAGGGCTAATCCAAACTTAAAAATCGAATTACCAATAAGATAGAATGATAGATGCTCGTTTTTAATTAGGAAATGATGTTTTAATTGTAGGGGTAATCAAATCCTATAATTGTGTTTTAAAAAGTTGTCAACCAAACACAATAACTATAATTTTGATTCTCATTCTTAATGTGTAAACCCATGAATCAAATACACCCAAAGTTTCATGTATAACTATTATAATCTATTGATATAAACTTGAGATCTTTTACTTATAGCTGTGTTTAAATTTCTTTTATATGAAGAAGAAAAAATAAATAAAAGAAGAACAAAACAATTAATGCGCGCACAAAGATGGCATCATATTATTACCTACTATTGTCAGGACAAATTATATGACAGTTAAATTCATTAGGATAATATTTTAAGTTCATTAAAAAATTAGATAGATTAAATATAAATGTGTTCATTTTAATAATAGCAATGCATATTCTTTAAAATGACATTAATTGGTCAATTATTATCTAAAATTAAAAAAAAAAAACACACACACACACATACACACCATAATAAAACAAAAGTTGTTTTGTGAAAGAAGTTGAATTTTCGTAAATAATAATAATAATAATAAATGAAATTTGATTCATCCACATGTTTCTTATCAAGGTGGCAAGGGTATTATTAAAAGGGGGGAGCTAGGTGGCGGCAAGTGTTTTTTTTTTTTTTTTTTAATAATAATTTATTATTAAAAATTATTTTATAATGTCAACTCACTGTCCACGTAAGCTAATAACCTGAAAAAATGCATGGTAACCTACTATCAGGTGAAATTGCATACATTTGGAGTGTTTAGTGGCCTAATTGCACTTTTTTTGGTTCAGTGACCTAATTGCACTTTAAGTTACATTCAGTGGCCAATTTGAACGTTAGCTTATTCCATTAATATATTATGTACTTGAAAATAAATTAAATGTACATAATATGTCAACTACATGTAAACAATATATTAACTGCAATAGGTACATAATTTGTTAAATATAAATACTTAATGGCAAAAACTTGTGTGAGACCGTCTCACCGTGAGACGAGTCGGGTCGGACCAAGATGCAACTGTAATACTTATATGTTCAAATGTAATACTAATCAAGAATAAAATTTTTGTTACTTATAAGGGTAAATGTAATACTTTTAAGGGAAAATACAATACTTTTACATTTCGATTTAAAAGTACTACATTTTCCCTCAAAAATATTATATTTTCCTTTATAAGTAAGAGACACTTTTCAATATTACTTATTATGAAAAATGTATTACTTTTTCTCTTATAAGTAACAAAAATTGTATTCTTGATTAATATTATATTTGAGCATATAAGTATGAAATTTGCACATATTAGTATGATATTTGCAATTTGTTTCGATCCGATCCGACCCGTTTCACAAATAAGGATCCGTAAGACGGTCTCGGTCTCACACAAGTGTGACCCTTTCATAATGGCAAAAACTTGTGTCAGACTGGTCGAGTCGGGTTAAAATGGAAATGTGATACATATACGCACAAATGTCATACTTATATGCTCAAATGTAATACTAATCATGAATAAAAAATTTGTTACTTATAAAGGTAAATGTAATACTTTTAAGGGAAAATACAATACTTTTATATTTCGATTTAAAAGTATTACATTTTTCCTCAAAAGTATTATATTTTCCCTTATAGTATCGATCTAGTAGATCTAACAGTTAAAATAAACAAAATTTTATAATATTTATAAAAATGACCCCGCTCATTTTAAAAGTTTATAATATTTAAAAAATGACCCCGCTCATTTTTTACTTGATTTCTCATCCATCAGATCTTACAGATCAATGGTTTAAATTTGTTTCTCACTTGGGCGCATAGTTCTCATATAATTAGGATTCTATATTATATATATATATAAAAGGTTCGTGGATTGGATAAGAGTAACCCAAAATTGATGTTAGACTTTCCTTGGGTTTGAAGAACAAAGCGCAAAACTGATTGACCAATTCTCTGGTGATTGGCTTGAAAAATAAGTTTGGGAGAAGAAAAGTACATTGTGGGGGAAGAAAAGTAGATGGCTCTACTTTGTCTCTTTCTCATTAAATGTGTAATTATTGACTTGGTACGACCGTGTTTCAACCATATAAAAGTCTCTTTATACCGCTAGTTTTAAGTTGATATTGATTCTCAAATACTCAACAGATTCACTGCCCCACAGCCTAAAATCCATAATGAAAAAGGCCAAGTATGTTCTTGTCCTTTATTTTTTAATTTTATAAAATGACTAATTTAATAAGAAATACTCTTTTTATCTCTAAAAATGAGTGAGTTTCCTATAAGACTGTCTACGGATACTTATTTAATTTGTGCGATGGATAGAGTCATAATGAAAATGCAATATTTATGTTGAAAAATATAATATTAATCAAGTAAATCAATAATAAACGATTTGTCATTTATAAGGAAAAGTATAATACTTTTAAAGCGTGTTTGGAAACCCAAAAAATAATTTCTGAAAATCATTTTTCGGGATTGCAGTGTTTGACAAAGGATGAAAACTAAAGTCAAAGGAAAACAACTTCTGGTTAAAGGGAAATTGTCTTTGTTTTTCGGGAAAATAATTTCCCATCTTTTTTTTGGGAAGTCATTTTCTAGGATCCACACACTTTCTGCGACCTTCTTCATCTACACACTACCATTACAACACTACCACCACCACACTATCACCACTTATTATTATTACTAGTTATCACACGCGCGTTGCGCGATTAAACCAATGCCCAATGCGTATTTTTAAATTAGTGTTCCTTAATTAGTTAAAGTAGTCATATAATAATGAGAGAAAAAAATGCTAAATTAATAAAAATCAAAGAAATAGTCTCAATGCTTATATATTTTAATAAAACATAACGAAATTGTAAGTAGCTAAATTGTAACTAAAATAAGTAGAAACAAATATACCACTTACATGGGAGCAAATGGCGTGTCATCAGTGTCACTTCTTTGAATACCAGTCCGACCATTTAAAATTCATGTGTAATTGTATTTGTGATCAAGTACTTTATAGTTCGTCCGGACAGGTTTGACAATGACATTTGAGATGATGTACCATTTGTTGGTTTGTAAAGTGATATCATACATTCCAATGTTATTATCAAACACTATTGATTGAACCCGAGTTCCTTGCATTTAGATATAGCATTTATAATGATGTTGGTGGTGAATGAGAGCATCTTCATAATAACAATAATACTAATAATGATAATAATAATAATAATAATAATAATAATAATAATAATAATAATAATAAAGGGAGAAAAATTTTACTATTTACTTACTGTTTCATCCTCAAAGACGATGGGCATATACTTTTTCTCAAGCGTTCTAATAGCATTTTTTTGGTTCATTTTTCTTAATGACATGAACTATACAACTCCAGCCCACAGTTTGTGTGTCAATATCAATTAACTTTACTGCTTTGTCATTACTAATATCCTTGTGTCATGGAAAATATATTCATAAAGGATGT
Organism: Ipomoea batatas; assembly: GCA_002525835.2. Classification (NCBI taxonomy): domain Eukaryota; kingdom Viridiplantae; phylum Streptophyta; class Magnoliopsida; order Solanales; family Convolvulaceae; genus Ipomoea; species Ipomoea batatas. Next base: position 12,298,729 of record CM008339.1, read on the forward strand.
TATGAAATAATATAATGTGAACCACAACATAAATTCAAAAATCATAGATTAGGGAGTTAGGAGTAACTAAAATGTGTAGATTATAGAGGAATATAATGAGAACCACAACATTACATACAAAAATACAAGTATAGATAAACAGATTATACAATAGATATATTTACATAACGATATTGAAGTTATACTAATTAATGAGTATACCATCATTGATTTTATTTTTTATTTTTTTTAAAAAAAATGTAATCATTATGAGTACAAATACAAATAATAGAATTAACATGATAATATTTTGACAATCATATCTATAGAATGTCAAGTAGATGGTGTGTTGCAGAATATGTTAGGTTTAGTTTTGGGTGAAAACAGTGAGGAGGGGAGGGGTTTATATACTGTTGTTTTGGGTAGATCAGAATAATAGTTTAGTTAGGAATCTATACAAAATTGTATTATAAAATCTTATTAAAACTTCAATATTCTAATTTTAAGTTAGGAATCTATACAGAATTATTGTATGATAGAATATTGCCAATTTGTTTGAAATCTGCAATAAAGAAACAAATTGCCTAAAGAATTTATTGTTAAACTTCTGTTATATTTAACGGAAAAATTTGGTAAAATTATAAAAGATTAGGATATATTAAGAATATAATTGGAGGTTGCACAATAAGAAGAACACAAAGTACAATATGTTATAGCAGACTATTACACCAGCATTTTTTTAGTTCCAGTTAAGGGTCTAACATTATTGGCTCTTATTATAAGTGTAGATTATTATTATTATTATTATTATTATTATTATTATTATTATTATATAACACATAACACCACCACCATTACCAGTCTACCACTACCACCACCAACACCACACTACCATTACAACCAACACTCCACCACCACCATCACCAACACGTCCACCACCACTACGTACCACCACCGTCACTACACCACCACACCACAACCACTACCACTACCTTCACAACCAGCACCAGACTACCACCACCATCGCCACCATGTCACCACCACCACCACCACAATACCACCACGCACACTACCACCATATTTATATTATTATTATTATTATTATTATTATTATTATATTTTAAACAAAATAATTAAAATGTTTAATTATACAATTCTGGAATGCAATCGAACATTGGAAATGAAAATGTTTTTTGGAAAATGACTCATTTTTCAAAAAATATTTTCCAGAAGTCATTTTCATGGTTTTCAAACAACCTTTAAGAGAAAATGTAATACTTTTAAATCAAAATGTAATATTTAGGGTTGAATAGTTACCAAACAAGATTTCCAGTTAGATTTAATATTATTAAATGTTAAATATATTTTATTAGCTTTGTCTAATGTCTATATCTCTTTTGCTAAGCGATCAACGAATAAGATTGTCTATTTGTTAGCTTGTGAATCCTTTTATATGACGGATGACAGGGAGTGATTCATTTCTCCTTCCTCTTTTATTGTTGAAACTCTGTACTCTGAAGCTTGTTAATGGAATTATTTCTGTTTATGTAAAAAAAAAAGGTTAATTGGATAGTTACTTATGAAAAAATATGCAATAGTAATTGTGGATAAATTGTTTAATTGTTAGTTATGAGAGAATTGAAAATGTAATATTTATGATGAAAAATGTGATACTTTTAAATCAAAATGTAATATTAATAGTTAAAGAGTTACTTATGATCAAAATTGTACATAGTAATACTTATCTGAAAAATGTAATACTTATAAAAAAAATCGACTCGTCTCACGTTCATAGGAGAATTTTCCCTAAAAATATTATCCATTTACTATATATATGGGATATCAAAAAAGCATTTGTATCCCTATTTGAACTATATAAAACTAATTCAGTATTATAATATAATTCTTGTATTTCTATTTTTTCACAGTATTTGCTCATTGTATTTCTTGTTAAAAGCCCTAGTTATGGATGTCTCTGTTTGGACTTTGAAATTTGGATTAGTTGCTATGTTGTAAACATGTGATTTTATAATTGTAGTGCTTATGGATTTATTTTTATAGGTATTGTAATAGACGCTGGTTATAAAATGACATTCACTATAATAGATTTATGATGTTCTTTTTATATGTTCATAAAATTAAAGTTTAATGTACATAAACTTTACACTATGGACATATCATGTTTAATAGCATTTATCTTGTAATATGTTCATAATATTTTTTCTTTATGATCAAAAGTCTTTATCTTAATGTACATAAACACTACATACACTACACGTAGTGATTAAATTAATTGTTTTTAAATATTAATACAATAAAATATGTGTTGTCAAGACACATTATATCATCTTAACATGATAGTAATGACATCAATGTCAATTTAGCAAAGTTTTTTTGGTTGGTTTCTCCATACGAGAAGGGGTTCAAACTCCCGACCTCTTTTAAGGAATAAAAGTGTACAATCACTCACGCCAACTAAGTTTGTTAGTCATTCTAAGCTAATGTACAAATTTTGTTCCTTCTTTGGGTCCTACATATTTTTTTTATAAAATATACCTTTAATTTTTCGTTCTTTCTTCCCAACCTTTTAAAGTCCAAATTCAATCCAAACCTTTCAGTATTTTTGGATATTTTTTCCATACATGTTTCCAGTGAAATTTACCCCACACTGCCTCACAGACTCACAGTCTTTATGTGCGAACAAAAGGATTCAATCCAAACCATCGATCTTTTTCTCATACATGTTTCCAGTGAGATTCCAACTCACACTGCCGTCTCCAGTCATACGACTTTTAAGTTAGACGGCTAACCAATTACGTTAAGTCCCAGTGGTCAACGTAGTTCTATTGTTAGTATGAATGGCCAATTAAAAGATACATGCCTAAACTCAGAAAATGTCAACTACAACAGTGATTAAAATATATAAAATCATTACATTCCATTCCATTCCATTTACAATTTACATCCCATTCTGTACACCAGTCAACAAAAAGTTAGTTTTCTAACCCAACAATATATACATTAACTTATGTGCAGTGCCTCCTCAAAGCTACCCAAACCCAAACCTGTTTCTTTAAAAGCAAAAAATTCCAGAAAAGACTCTCTTTACATGCATATACTATGGCATGCTCAAAAATGGTAATAAACAAAAAAGACAAAAAAAACAAAACTAAGGATCATACTATATTTGAGGTTCTCACATCTTTACCTGCTCTATCCACACCTGAAGCTCCACTGCCCTCCATTTCCTGCTGTGATTTGAACCCCACAGCACAGACAAGAAAGAGCCCAAAATCAACAAAGGTTAGGACAGCTAAAAGACCATAGAAACAGTCGATTCTGCCGTCATTGATGCTGTGGCCTATCCACCCTTTGCCACCTCCAATGGTGCTGGCTTTCTGGACAAATGACACCAGCAAGCTGCTGAGAATGAACCCGAGTGCCAGGGTGGTGAAGAAGATGCTGACGCCGATTGTTTTCATCCCTTTTCGCGATTGCCCACTGATGAACAAGTCGAACTGCCCGCTGTACATGAACCCTGCTCCAGATCCCACCAGCACGAACTGCGGGATCAGGAAGAGGACAGTAATGGGTAGAGGAGATGATGACGATGATGATGGACTTGACGCTCTCACCACTGATAATCTTTTCGACTCTGTAAGCGCTGCTGCAGCCATGCCTAGTGCAGCTAGGAATAAGCCTATCCCCATCTTCTGTGAGTTTGTGAGGCCTGTAAGCCAGGAATAACAGAAATTATGTAATGCAGATATGTAACACAATATGAATTCCATTACGAATTATTGATTACTGATATATATACCAGGTTTCCCTGTCAATTTTCTCCAGAGGGGTTTGATAAGAGGACCATACAATCCTAAAGTGATAAGTATGGGCAGCACAAAGAAGATGGCAACTGAACCAGCAGGAAAATTGAAAGCCCCCACAATGGATCTGTTCATGGTGGAGGCTTGTTCTACTGAGAAAGTCATCAGCTGTGAAAATGCAGTCCAGAAAAGGATTGTTGTTGCCCAGAATGGTAAGAGTCTGGCAATCATTTTAACCTCCTCAACTCTTGTTACTGAGGACACCTTCCAAGGATCTGGAACTAAGGAGTTAGTTGATGATACAAAGGCATCTTTTGTAGGAATAGCAGCTTTGTCCAAGAACCTAGACACATTTAAAAAAACACAATTTGGTGAAATCGGTTACTAGATTTATAGATGTAGTAAAGCTCATTGCAGCTAATCAGCTATGTCTTTTGTTGGGATGAGCTCAGTGAAGGCAGCACCAGATGGTTAGGGGATTGTTGGGCGGTGTGGGTCAGTCCAATACCCTTCTTCTCGAAAATGTGGTGGTATAAGAAAATAAAGTTGTGCCTTTTCTACTAGCTATATATAGATTTTGACGTAGTGGTAAGCGCTCGGAGTAAAAACTGTCCACCTAAGGCTAGCAAGCACTTAGAGATTTATTGGGCGGAGACTGATTAAGAAATAAGTCTAGCACGGTAGCACCAGGTTGCTAAGAGGATTGAGGATTGTTAGTTAAGGCTGACAGGTGGTGAGGTCTCGAAAATATGATGGTATAAGAAAATCGGCATAGTAGTAAACGCTTGATCTTAACCTTGTTCCCAAAAAGTATTGGAGGAACACTCACTTGTACTGATCAGTGTGCTGGATTCTGGAAGACTCTGGATTATCTTCATAGAGTTGCTCAATACTTTCAGGAACCTGATACTTCCTCTTCTTTATAGCAGCCGCAAAAACTTGGACAATTGGAACCATGGGACTTTTTATGAGCTTTTTGTATCTGTAAGTTCTTGTACCCGACAAGAACATCAAGATAGCAATGAGCATTAAAAGAGAGAAAACCCCATAGCCCCAATTTTTAGGGTATTCATCTTGAACGTAAACAAGAAGTGTTACAGCCAACAGAGCCGCCATGGCGAACAAGAAAAAGAAGTAGTTGAAGAAGTTCCTGAGGTCTGCCTTTTCCTTTTCGTTTTTTTGGTCGAATTGATCGGAGATGAAAGCAGAGACGTTGGGTAAGAGGCCACCAGTCCCTACTGCCATTAGATACAGAGATGCATACATTGCTGACATTTGAAGTCTGCTTACTTGTACGCAATTTGCAGATGAACCACTCTCACGATCACAGGGAGGTGGCCATAGCTGTGGAAGTGCAGCTGATATGGATAAGAAGCATGTACCCTGCCCCAAATTAATTCCAGAATACTGTCAGTACTATAGATTCAACAAGAAATGAAAATATCAGCAGATTATACCATGGACTTTGCATTGTGGTAGAGTTAAGGTTTTGGCCCTTGTTATGGCACTCGAACCAAGACCCAGCTTCACTACAAAAGCTAGTTCATGAGTGAAGTTTTAACCCTAATTTAAGTAGCACTGCACGATTTTTTATGGAGTCGATGTGGAATTGTATCGGCACTCAAGCTAAAATTCTAATTGTACTTCAAAAGGTAGCTCATGAGTGGAAAGCCCTCGCACTCTAAGCTCTTCTTGACATTAGGTAGCCCTTTTCTAGGTCGCGCCACTCCTCTAAGCCAGCTTCACTCTGGATAATTTTCACTCCGGACAATTCCTCACACTCCAAACTCTTTTTGGCACTAGGTAGCCCTTTCCTAAGTTGCCCCCTCCGCTAGGCCTGCTCACTCTGAATAGCTTTCACTCCGCGCTTTTCTCTGTTCCCTTTGAACCTGATCAAGCACCAAGTAGCCCTTTTCCCGGTAGCCCTTTACCACCACACTCCGGCCTCTCAACAGGAGCACCAAGTGATACAACACTCAAATCAAAATCTTAACTCCACCATAAAAGCTAACTCAATGTTTGACCCCAACTTAAGTACCGTACCACTCCACAATCTTTTGTAGAGTCGATGCGAGATCGTATCAATAGGTTAATTGCAGGTACGTAATATATTAAATGTAGGTACATAATCTGAATGTCGTTTTAAACAGGATACACAATGCAACGCGAACCTGGTCCATGGTATAACAATTATATTGACAGAGAACTTACTAGGCCCTGGATAAGTGCAAAGATGAGGATTGTTTTATATCTGCCCAAGTAGGACTCAGCAAGAATTCCTCCTAGAGAACATAGACTGAAAGCAGCCCCCATGAAGTTGGATACAGTGTTGGCAGCCACTTGACTTGAGAGATGTAATGTTCCAATCATGTATGGGACAAGGTTCACACATATTCCAATAGTTGAAAATCCTTCGCACAACTCAATTACTGGAAAAAGGAAAAAAGATTATTAGTTCTTCACATCCCACAAGGAAAAAGTAAGTGTAAAATGGGGTATGAATGTATGATACATATATACATATATACCAGAAATGAGAGCAGCAGATATCCAACCGCCAGTCTCAGTCCTATCAGCAGGCATACCATTGTAGTCCACTGCATGTTGGACCAAGCATTCCATTCCTGCATGTTTTTCAAATACACTTTCATTTAGTCACTATATGTAATTTGGACAATTAATTGTGAATATAAAATAAATAATATAAAGGCAACCCAGCCAAGTTAATCAAATGTTAACTTGGTAATAACAAAGTAACAAGTTCGACTCTCAATGAGAGCAGCCTATTGGCCTCTTTAGTTTGAACAGATCAGAGGCAACCCATGCTTTCATCATTAATTCTCATATATCCTTGAGAGCTCTTATGTTTACCTTTATACAATTTGAATTTTAAAATCCAAATTGAAAGCAATGTTCAATTTTTAATTCATTTCTTAGTTTTTAATTTTGATTCAGAAAATGGTCTATTGAATAGAAGAACTTCTGTATTTCATCAGTTTAATTAACCACAAGCAATTATAAACCCATCAATATGTTTCATGCAAAATGGACAAAAATATGGTAATCTCATATCATCAAACTCAATATCATTCCCAAAATATTTATAATTTAATTTTGAAAATTAAATCTGTAAAAGGAAAAAAAAATAAGAAAAACAAAATCAATACATACCAAATTTCAGTTTGGCAACTCCTTGTGGAATGACTTGAAATACGATATGATGCGAAACCTCCAATTCCTAACTAGATTAATTGATCATGGGCTACTTTAATTTGCTAGGTAAAGAGAATTTCTGAAAGTAAGAGACAACATAAAGTTAATGGAAAAATATTTTTTGAGTTTTTAGTTTTTAATTTTTTTTTTGAAATTTTTTTTATGAAGTTAAATAAAGGGAAAGTAACTGAGAAATCCCCATTGAGGTAAATTATGTACTGATTTCATTCATAGTATTTATAGACAAAAGGTGGTTAAGAAAAACTGATGTTGCCACCACACATTCACAACAACTAGAAAAGGTGAAGACCATTCATTTGACACATGCATGAATGTGTGTACTTAACTAACAAATTCTCATTAACAATGATGCTAAGTGAACTCCCATCACACATTCACAACAACTTTAAATTGCAACTAACACTATCCATTCACTTTTAAGTCAAGTTGGTCAAGGTAAAAAGGTTGATTATGTATTGATGTATATCGTAGAATCGTTTAATCTTTTATATTATATAAATATTATTATTTCTTTTACCTATAGTGTTTGATACATCTACTTCTTCACATGATGTGTTCTGAAAAATAAATAAATTACGTTAGAAAATGAAAGAATTCATCATCCTCATCTTTGTCATGCTCATCTCAATTAGGTAATTAACTCAGAAAGTAAATAATGGAACCTGTTTGTGTTTACTTTAATTTTTTTTTTATTAGTTTTCTTCTTTAATTTTTCATTCTCCATTTTTTTTAATTAGAAAAATGTACAAATAAATGACTTCACAATCTTTCTTTCTCTAGAAAAATGACGATTTTTCTAGTTAATAAAAGTCATATTTTTATTATGAAATTTTACTATAATTGAATTGCAATGGTAGACTTACATAAACTCGCTTTGTGACCTTAAACAACAAAGGACCACAAAGACAAATCAATTTAAGTTGTCATGATTGACCGACTCAAACCAAGAATCTTAATAAACAGCTCATACGATCGGTTAAACTTAAAATCTTATAGTTATCAAGTAAACTGTCCTAGTAACTTGATTTAGGTTGCCTCCAAAACTCGTCCCTATGGTTGTATTATGAGTAAATACCAGTGGAGGTCATCCGACTTTGATGGCACCACCACTTTTAGTCCTCAACTTTTAAATTAATCACTTTTAGTCCTCCGACTTTGATGGCACTGCCACTTTTAGTCCTCAACTTTTAAATCAACCACCTTTAGTCCTCTTACTTTTTGTTTCTAGTCACCTATGGTCATTCCTTTACAATTGGACATCTAATGTCATTTTCTCAAGGGCAATTCAGTTATTTGGTCCAAAATTTAGTGTTAACAAAGGAGAGTGAAGAATATGGTTTCTTCAATTATTCTGATGAGGAAACATAATACTTAATACATTAATTATGAAATGACTGAATTGCTCTTGAGAAAATGACATTAGATATCCAATTATAAAGGAAGGACCATATGTGGCTAGAAACAAAAAGTAAGAGGACTAAAAGTGATTGATTTAAAAATTGATGACTAGAAGTGGTGGTGACATAAAAAATCGGAGGACTAAAAGTGGTTGATTTAATTACTTCGTCTTCTAAGTTGTCCAGCGGCCGCCGCCTCCGCTAATCGCTTGCTTAGTGGAGGCGGCGTCTGCTCCTCTTCACCCTCGTCTTCTTCTCTTGCTCGCTTCTCGCCGCATATCCTCTCCCTTTTCGTCTCTCCCATCGCCTTCCACCATACCTCCGTTCACCCAGTCGCCGTTTTTTTTCTCTCCATCGGGCTTCTGGCCATCCTCCGTTGCAGCCGCTCCTTTCCCTTCCCCTCCATCGGCTTTCCCCGACATTCCTCCTCCTTTCTCATGAATTCAAAAAATACAGAAAAGTTTATTTAGTAGTGGACTTGGGGTTTGGAATCCACTTTTTGCTTTGATTATTGGGGCTTGGAAAATTTATTTGGGGTTGTGTGGTGGGGTTTGCAATTTTAACATCCTCCGGCTTGCTTTTTGCTATTTTGCTGTTTTGTTTTTCTTGCAGATTGCTTCTTCCTCTCGTTTGTTTGACGAGCATCTTCCTTTCGTTTCTTTGACGAGGTTTCATGGAGTGCGTATTGATTTTATCGGTCATGGTGATTATGGAATCCATCCTGGGCAATGAAGATGATAACAAAAATGAGCCTCTTCTGAATGATGATATGGAGGAGGGAGTGTTGTCAATGAGCAGAAAAATGAATATGAGTACTCAGGTGGTGTGCAAGACTGCTCAACTAGTCTTGCCTATATTTAGCCAGGCCATTAATGACGCTAACGGAGCAGCGAAAAGCTTCCAATTTGTAACACAGTCCGCAATTCAAGTTTCTTGTAGCTTAGCTAGGAAAATTGTTTTTATGTCTGGCTGTATGTTATGGCTTGCCATTTCTTTGTGCTTTGTTGTAATCATTCGAACTTATTATTAATATATATTATCTTTTCTCACAAAAAATGGTTGATTTAAAAGTTGAGGACTAAAAGTGACGGTGCCATCAAAGTCGAGGGACCTCCGCTGATATTTACTCGTTGTATTATCCTTGGCGCATAGCTAGCTGGTTTACAATTAAGGCGCAAGCCTACACTATTCAAAAGTGGCCATTATGGTTAATAATGATGTTTTTTTTTTTTTTGTTTGACATTCCTATAATGTCCTTTGCTGTAATCTCGTTGGATTGGATCATTAGAGTTGGGTCGACGCCACCTCTTTATTTGCTTCTCAATGAATTATTACCTGTGGACTAATCCGAGATGTTTTGCTTATACCTTAAGAATAGATTGTGATGTTATAAGTTTATCTCGTCACTCAAAAATAAAATATTAGATTGTGTTGCCTTTGAACAATATTTCATGATAAACCATTTGGATTGTTCGGAGTCCATTATCCCATCATTGATCTTTAACATACTTTTTTTTTGAGTTAATACCAGCCAAGGTCCCTTGAGTTTAGTGGTTCCGCCACCTATGGTCCTAAACTTTCAAATCAATCCTCCGTCATCCTCCTTTTTTTAAATTTGACCTGCCATAGTCCTTCAGTTAGTAGTAGCCGTTTGAACCGTGAAATGTGAGGGCAAATAAGACTTTTCACATTTTGTTGAATGAGATTTCTCTACAAAGACGCTGAGGTGTTGACGATAATAATATCAAAACGACGTCCTTGTCGCGGTCGTCCCCCTCACAGAGTAATAGCAGCCATAAATCTATGAAATAGCCGATGTCGTCTCCCGGTCGCCGGTCACTGGCGGAGCTACAGTGGGGGCAGCTGCCCCCACTCACCCCACCCCCACCCCATACATAGCCTTTGTATGTATATATGTATATATAGGCCATATTTTAGATATAAGTATATAAAAGCAAACAAATATGATCGAATGGTTACTTAGCTTAGTTGGTTAGACGTGTATCTGGATTTGGTAAGGTCTAGGGTTCGAATCTCCTAATCCCTATTGCGGTTTTCAACTAAATTTTTATATATGTATACATAACTTTTTTAAAAATTAATAATGCGATGTGTAATTTATAATATGTTTTCAAAAATTAATAATGAGATATGTAATTTATAATATGTTTTCAAATTAATTATGTTTCATATTTTGTTATGCATATTTTTATAAATTTTTAATGTATTTTATTTTTTGCCTATATCCAATAATTTTTATGACTATATTTTTAAGTGTTTTTTTTAAACAGCTTCTTCAAATTTTTTTAAAAATTAATAATGAGATGTGTAATTTATAATGCGCTTTTTTATTTGAATTATTTTATCAAATTAATTATGTTTCATATTTTGTTATGAATATTTTTATAAAATTTTGATGTATTTTATTTTTCGCTTATATCAAACAATAATGAGATGTGTAATTTATATTGACTATATTTTGCCCCCACTGGACAAAATTCCTGGCTCCGCCACTTGCCGCCGGTAGGTACCAGCGGTCCGGCGCAGGCCTGCCATAGTTCTGGGTTTATGCTCTTCTTCTCAGCTGCTATTCAAAAATAAAGAGCTTGGATTCGTTACTCAGAAATCGGATTAGTATCGGATTTTCAAGAAAGCAAAGCTTCAATTTTTTTTTTTCCATCACGAGGTGAAGTAGAAAGTAAAGATACAGACATATGTAGATTTATGAAGATTCAATCGTTTTAATTTATCCATTGTTTGAAAAGGAAAAAGAAAAGGACAAAACCTAGAAAGAATTAAAGAAAAGGAAAAAAGGTTTCATCTCTCGATTTCACGATTCCTACAATGCATTAGTTTTATAGAGAGAGAAAGCATACCTTCAGGTGGGTTGGAGTTAGCCGGCGGCGGTGGCGTCTTCATTGCAGCAGTAATTCAACCGCAAAAAAAAAAAACTCACTTTCCGAGCTGCAAACAAACACCCAGATAACCCTCACCGGAGATTCATATCCGCCGTCAAGTCAAGGTCCCTTGATTCCTTCTCTAGAGAAGAAAGAAGAAGATTCTTCAAAGGGAAGTAAAGGAAATCCATACTTAGGTATAGTGAAACTGCAGCAGAGCCAAAGATTTTTGATTTGTTGTGGTACGAAGTGGTTTAATTTATCAGAACCCAAAGAATGATATTGTTGACATGGAGAACCAGAAGTTTGACCACCAAGGTGTCGGGTTTCAGCTGATAGCAAAATGAGTTATTTTGACCGGGTAGTAAGAGAAAAGACTATTTTGCCCTTACATTTCAATTGAGACGGAAAATCTTAACGGAAGGATTAAGGCAGGTCGATTTCACAATTCGGAGGATCATGGGGGGTCGGTTTGAAAGTTTAGGACCATAGATGCTGGAACCACTATACTCGAGGGACCTTGCCTGGTATTAACTCCTTTTTTTTTCATTAAGGACATTTCTTTCATTTTTCAAGATAATTGATAATTGTGATTGTGGTGAAGTTGGAACTTCTAATTAAATTAATACATTTATTGCTATCAAATTTTGAATCTTCTATCTTCTACTGTAAAAAAAAGCCACAAGTTTTGAAAAATAAAAAGGAAAAAATTTTCCGCCCAATGAAAAGAAATTTCTAGACAAACATTGTATTTATCAATCAACATTTTGAGTGAAATCCATTTTTGGTCCTATATTTATTGTGCGTTGGATACATTTAGTCCGTTTTTATTAATTTTGCCACATTTTGCCCATACTTTTAAAAAGTTGGACACTTTTAGTCCACCGTCACATTTAGCATTAGTCAGTCGTGAACTAGAAGGGCAATTCTGTCCTTTCACGTCTAATTCTTCATAAGTTAATATTTGGAAGGTGGTTTTTGGGGGGCGGGGGGGGAATGGAAGAATTTCATTGGTATAAAGATTTGTTTGGAGAGTGGATTTGTACCATTATTTATACAAGAGACTTTCTAAGGCTTATTGAATTGTAAAACATAGAAACTCTCTCTCGCGCGCAAGGGGTGCAAATCAAATCTCAAAATGAGCATGTATTAAAATATGTTGTTCATATGCAAATAGTGTAGTGTAATAGTATTTTCGTAGTAATAAAATAATAATTTAAGACTAAATTTGAAATTGTCACAAAAGATAATCTGTTGAAATTAACTTTGAATTTATTTTTTTTTCAAAGAAAACTCTGAATTTTGTATAAACTAATAGTAAACATAATATTATAAAAAAAATAATTGTAAATAAGTTCAATCACAAGAATTTTGATTTAGAACAGACAAAATATTTCACCTTAGAATAAACAACAAATTAGAGTCGCGAAGCGGTGAGGGCTTCCGAAATTTGTGGGCCAAGCTCAGGCGGAAGTATTACCACTTTTACGTTTTTTAAATTGAAACCTTTAAACTAACAACAAATCAGAGTGGCGCAGCGGAAGCGTGGTGGGCCCATAACCCACAGGTCCCAGGATCGAAACCTGGCTCTGATAAGAGGACTTCCGAATATTTTTGCCCCAAGATTGGCTATCGTGCGGCCCAAGT
>CM008339.1:12320275-12331078 GCA_002525835.2 Ipomoea batatas
ACATCGTGTCATCTTATTATATAGATGCGACTTTTAAAGATAGATTCTGAAATTTTAGAATACACCTGTATAATTCAAATGTTAATGCCACCACATTTTGTTAGTCAAGTTCAACCAAGAAATGGGAAATGGAAGAAGGCTTTACATTACACAAGTTAAGGCAAAAGGAAACGAAAGCAAATAAATCAACCAGGGGTATATACGTGTGTTTCTTTGTAATATATGTTGAACCATGCTGATCTATAGACGGATAAAGACTTCCCTGCATAAACCGCACATAAAGGGTGGAACAAGACTCTAGGGTTATCCATTAAACCAACTGAGGTATAGTAGTCCCGTAAGACTATATAAACAAATAATTAATACAATTAAGGTTGAGCTTGGAAATGACTGAAGTATTATACAAGCAAATTAAACTATATTTTGTTGTTGACTGAAGTATTATACAGTCTTCTCGTTGGCATTGAATCATATCAAGAACGTAACTATATATATATGGGTTCAAATGAAAACACATTTGTTGTATTTATTCTGGCCTTCCATTTAGATTGCGTGGAGCATGTTTTTTAGATTAATTTAATCTTTTTTAAAATTTAAAAAAATAACTTAAAAAGTCGTAAATTTAATGAAGGATTTCTGTTTGGAGAAGGATTACCAAGGCTAAGGCTAAGGCCATGGATAATTGGATACCTTGACCCACTCCGAATATTGCCATGTTAGTTTCTGCTACTTAATTGCTTTGCTCAAACCTCATCTATGTTTTCTTTTATTTTATGGAGTATTTCTGTTAACCCTGGCCTGCTTTGGAGTTTGGGCTTTGCTACATTGATTACTCGGGCTAGGGGACTAGTGGTCAAGGGTAAATTTTACTCGTTGTACGTGTGAACTATGATCCAAAACGGCGTCGTTTCTTTTAATAAAAAGAAATGGCATTCGTTTCGTAAAATTAATTTTGTTTGTATAACATATTAAGTTTCATTTTATATACATTGTAATTTTATTTCAAAACAAAAAAAAGTTTCATTTTGTTTCAACTACAATTTCATTTGACATTATACATAACTGTAGTTTTATTACAGTGAAGCCTGTTATTGAATTTTATTTTATGCACACTGTACTACTGTCATTACAACACCACTAAATTATAATTATAATTCAACTACGGTTTCATTGGACAATATACACTTAAATATGTAAAACTATTATTCAGTATCATTTTATATACTCTGTAGTTTCATTACAACACAACTAAAGTATTATTTTGATATAACAACTACAGTTTCATTTGACTATATATACTCAATATGTGAGACATATTATTCAGATTCTTTTCATACATTAGTTTCATTTCAACACAACTAAAGTATCATTTCAATTCAACAACAGTTTTATTTGACAATATATAATCAATATGTGAGACATGTTATTCAGTTTTGATACACATGATTTACACCTTTATTTGCCCCACGATTCAGGAGTTTTGTTGCTTATTTCCTTTACCTTGATACATTTAAGGCTCGTTTGTGTGTTACATTTAATCAATCTTAGTTTATTCACAAATGAGGAGCAAAGGAATGATTTTCGGTCATCTTGGACTAGTTTTCGAGACATATATAAGGAATCTACCCCGGGACGGAAAGGAGTAATAGAGCACGAAAGGAATCAGAAGAGGACCAGGAGGCCGCCTCACGGTCGTGATGGCGGTTGTGATCTCCACCGCGGACAAGCAGCTGGCCACGCCACATCACGGCCCCGATCCCAGCCGTGATGGTAGTCGTGCCCTGGCTGCTGCCCAGTATTTATTCTGCGTTTTTATGATATTTGGGGCATTCCGAGCCCTAGTTTAGTTTAGTGCAAGTTTTCCCTTCTTTAGAGTTTTCCATAGCATAGAATAAAACAGATTTACAGCATTGAATTCGGTTACAAGCTTGGAATCATTGTTTTGGATTGGAATTGCTCTCAAGAATTGTTAGTAAAGTTTTCCTTTTTATTCTTTAATCTTGCAGCTATGATTTCAGTCTTTAATTCTTGCTTTGCTTTGTTTACTTCAATCATGCGTGAGTAATTTGCTTATGGGTTTGGATTAGGGTGTTATTGTTAATCTTGATGTTCAATTTGTGATTATTGCATAAAGGGATTGAATCTTTTACCTAGGGTTTATGTTGATTTGGGGATTGCTTTCTACTTGTTATTGATTGATGGCCACAATTAATTGCTAGTCTAGGAGAGGGATTCATTACAACGAAAGTTGGATGGAGACCTCGAGCCTTACCAATTTCAACCTAATTTTCCTACTATGAGAATATGGGTAATTTTGGGGGCTTACAATGCTTAGGTGCTTAAGGTTATGATTGATGCATCACGACAGTGGGGCAATTGTAGCCTAATTCTGTTTATTGATTACGAAAGTAGCTGAATTGAATTCTTATGTGCATTGCCCGTAAATCCCCAGGTTAATTATTCTTTCCCTAATTTTGAGATTGTTAGAACATCAAGATTACAATTCCCCTAATCTGACACATTCCTTTATCATACAGTTAATACCTTAGTCAATTTATTTCTTTTAAATTTCCATCATTCAGTTATTAGTTGCTTGGATTCTAGTTGATTCACATACTCTAGTGTCTAGTATTCTTAATTCATACAATTACATGCCATAACCCCAATCCTCAGCGGAACGACAATTCACACCCATATTTTCACTCATCATTTATACACATCAAGTTTCATTTTATACATATTGTAATTTCATTTCAACACAACTAAAGTATCATTTCAATTCAGTTATAGTTTCATTTGATAATATAAACACAATATGTGAAACAAGTTATTCAGTTTCATTTTAAGTACACTGTAGTTTCATTTTGTTCTGAATACACCAGAAATATGAAATTTGTTAAATATAACGGCCGCTGTTTCTTTACCAAACAACACCGTTTTCTGAGCATGGTCCACCGTATAACAATTGCAGTTACTATATGTGTCTGTTTGTTTTTGTATTTCCATTTTTGAGAAGTAAAAGATGTTTATAAACTAAAGTTGAATCTCATGTTATATGAGCATATAGTGAATTCCTCATTCTTTAATATACAAATTTTTATTAAGGGCAACTCTTTCTTTCTTTTTGCACTATAACTGACAATTGCAATCTAACTTGAGAATTTTGTTAATTTCGATTGTGTATTCAATAAACATATGAGAGAAATATCTCAAAAGAAAAATGTTAATTTTCTTTCCTAAATTTAATTATCTCATAATGATTACTTTTTGATGTGGTAAAAAATTAAAAATTTTTATCTTCATTGCTCACTCACGAAATGACCAATTATGTCACCATAAGTTAAAAAATAAATTCACTTAAGAATTAAAATATATATACAAATATTTAATCAAACAATGCTAGGTGAATATTAAAGAAGTAAATTTTGAAAGAGAATGTAATGTTACTAGCTCAGCCATGAGTATATAATTTAATGACACGTATACTCCAACATATTTGTTCTCTCAGCTTCTTATATCCTGCAAAGCAAATAAAAATAAATAAATAAATAAAAATAAAATACACTGAATATAACTTTTTACATATACAAATTAAAAAATATCACACAAAATTATTCTACATATACAAATTAAAAAATATCACACGTACATATACAAATTAAAAAATATCACACGTACATATACAAATTAAAAAATATCACACTCACAATGAGGAGATCATTGCATGATACTCAGAGCCGGGGCCTTTGAATAGATAAAGATTATGTTTGATAGTGTAAATATTCTTGGATATATGTATTTGAATCAGTTATCATATTATTTGGATGTAGCAACTTGGGTGGTTAAGACCGAGGGTCGGAGGTTCCCAAGCATATAAGTGCTCTAGAGAGGAAAAAAAAATACCTCTCCATTAGCATTGGATGTGTGTTTATAAGATGTTGGAGGAGACACATGCCGAGAAGTCGGCATGTACAACACGTGTCCTTCATTTGGCGGGCTTAGAGGCTGAGGAGAGGTGTTCATTTGTAGCGAAATATTTGATTGGCCAATAACAATCGGGCTCGGTTTAGACACTATTAATGATACTTGTTTCTTAGTACTTATTATATACGGTCGAGGCCCTTGCCTAGCCCGCGGGTCGAGACTGAGCCTACGGTACAGAGGCAAAGTCTTATTAAACTCAATAAGAGCGTTGCCTTCAGGTCGGGTCGAGTAAGTATTATCGTCTGGGTCAAATGCTGTCGGAAAACAATCCTCTTTATGTATGAAGTCAGATATGATCTAGTGCTCAGTACATACGGGTCGGTGGACCCAGGGTATATTCCCTATTAATGTTCATCCAAACTAATTGGCCGGCTGGCTTCTACAAGAAGTTCAATTAAAACCTTGACGGCTTTGCCAAGATACTCACTCGTAGTGGAATCCCTCTTGCCACAAAGACTATAGCCGACTATAGAGACTTAGATATCGTGCCCGAGAAAAAGACCAAAGGTGATTTCAATAGTCTGTCATAGGGCTCGGGACATGGCATGTCGCACTACAACACACAAAACTTCATCGAACAATGTTGAGATGAACTGGAAAAAATAAAAGAATTCTAACAGACCAAATTTTTTTGCCACGAGATCGGCTATGTTGGAACACTCATCCGATGCCTTAATAAACAAAGCCAAACACTATAACGTGCCATCAACATATCCATTGAGATTCTGACCATGGAGAAAGGAAGCAAGGTGAGTCATCCAAAATAAGGGGAAATCAAAGATTTGGTCTCTCAATTGTTGGCGAACTGTCAATGTAGTCCATCAATTCTATATTCATCAATTTGATCCTCGAAATAAATTAATTTTGGTCGAGTAACTCCTTCTGGTCGTGTTTCGTCGTTCAGCCAGTGAGGACTCTGACTTAGCATGGGCATTTTGGTCTTTTCTTGTCTTCAGCCCTCTTCTTACCAAGCCATTGACTTCATCTTTCCTGAGAAAGTGTAGCCCTACTGCTTAGCCGCCGAGAGGATAAACCAAGGTCGTCGAAGTTGTTGGAGGTCGCCCGTCGCAGCTATTGCCGAGCCACCACTGCTCTGCCCTGTTCGCTAGGAAACAGGGTTGCCGAAGACTAGCCACCGCCGCTACTGCCACGCTAGCTCTCCCTCCATCTTTGCTGCTCACCGCACACTCGTTCTTGCCATGTTGTGCCGTCAACAAGGAGAGGATGGAGAAGGAAAACGTTATGGAATAGATGAAATGCGTAGAGAAAGTTGTGTTGCTGTCGTCCTCGCTTCCACCGTCCAGCCGCTAACAAGCGTTGCCGCCGATCTGATTTGGTGCTTCGCCCCAACGAAAAACAAGAGAAAACTTTGTTGATCTTATAACCCTGCTGTTTAGGGTCTTCATGGAGGTTTTCGATTTCAGTTACTAGATTCCAGGTTTTCTCTAGTATCCAGCAATCGCTTGCGGCATTTTCGAAGAATTTTGATTCGATTCTCTCCGTGATTCAATTTAGTATTGATTTCGACGTGTAGATCCACGTTTTGAGGATCTGGTGAGTAGATTAGAGAGTTTGATTTTCGAAATTTTGTAGATTCATACTCTCAACGATGGATTTCTTCATGGAAGAAGCTCGAGGGCTTGACATTGATGTTGAAACTTTGCATATTCATGCTCTCGGCGGCTTAGCAGTATTCAGGTCTAGTTTGAAGACAAGAAAATACCAAAATGCGCATGCTAAACCAGAGTCCTCACCGGTTGAACAACGAAACACGACTGGAAGGAGTTATTTGACCAAAATTAATTTATTTAGAGGATCAAATTGATGAATATAGAATTGAGGGACTACATTGACAGTTTGCCAGCAATTGAGGGACCAAATCGTTGATTTACCCTCCAGAACAAATAGTTTGAAGAAGTAAGTTTAATGGAGATAAAGTGATGGGTTGTTTGTAGGGTATTTATCAAGAATAGGATTTGATAGGCGGGAGAGGAAGAGGCGGTGTCACGACGTGGGTGGTGATGGTAGCAACGGTGGTTTATTTAGCTTTTTTTAGGGTTTGTAGTGATGAATCGTTTGGTCTACTGATACCAGTTGAGAAAAATAGTTCTAAGAATGATCTTATTATTGATCATTCATTATATATAAAATTGAGATGTATTTATAAGGATGCGGAGAGCCCTATGACAACAATGATAAAGGATATATTCTCAATAATATAGAGAGGGAGATAATAAATTCAAGTCTGCGTAGAATACAGAGTTCTAATAGTGTTGGCATCCTACTTCAGCCTACACTTAGCCTTGCTTAAATCATTCCATCTAATTATAACTTAGGTATAAGCAACAATTACGTTTTGCTCATGATGAATGAAATGAATTTTAGTTAAGAAAATATATATATATATATATATATATATATATATATATATAGTATCACCGTGAGACGGGTCGAATCAGGTCGGGTCAAGATGAACATGTAATACTTATACGCACAAATGTCATACTTATATGCTCAAAAATACTAATCAAAAATAAAAAATTTTGTTACTTATAAGGGTAAATGTAATACTTTTAAGGAAAATACAATACTTTTACGTTTCAATTTAAAAGTATTACATTTTTCTTCAAAAGTATTATATTTTCTCTTATAAGTAAGGGGCACTTGTCAACATTACTTATTATAGAAAATGTAATACTTTTTCTTTGATAAGTAACAAAAATTGTATTCCTGATTAATATTATATTTGAGCATATAAGTATGACTTTTGCACATATAAGTATCCGGGAAAATACAATACTTTTGTGTTGACCCGACCCGACCCGTCTCACGAATAAGGATCCGTGAAACGGTCTCACATAAATGTGACCCTATATATATTACTCTCTTTGTCCCACTTTATATGTCATACCTACCCTACTATTCATTGGTCAAACCAACTCTTTCTTGTTTGTTTATTTTCTTTATTATTTTTTACTTATTTTTAAATTTGATCTTTTGTGTTTAATAGTACTTTTAGTGTAGTTTCTAAATATATAAATTTTTTATATTAATACTAAATTTAATATTGTGAAAAATTGAATTAAAAAATCTTCAGTCAAGCCTCGTGAACCGGCAAATTATTGTGTGAACCACATAGTGTTGCGTAGACCATAACAAAAAGTACATTTTTAATATACTAAATGTACATTATTTGTGTACTGAATGTACATTATACAATATAATGTATATTTAGTACACAAATAATGTATATCTCTTGAATACAATGTACATTATTTTTATACTGAATGTACATTATTTGATAATATGGTCTACACAACTGTGTGGACTATAGTGATTGTCGTTAACCGAACGAGACACAAAAAATGGGAGGGAGGGAGTATTTGATTTGAACTAATTGTATTATTCTTTTAAATAAATTTTAACTTCAAATTTAAAAAAGAGATAAGAAAACATACTGGATATATTCAATGTTGATTTTGGCGTGAGGAGAATGTGAGATTTGTGCAAAGGCATCTTTAGATAATACAATAGTTGATGGGCAAGGCCTCTTGGCACAAAAATCCACCACCTTAACGTCGATAGTATCTCCCTTGCACGGTCTATTGTTACCACTCAAACAACTCAGCCTATAACGCCGGCCGCAGGCGGCGCCGTTATCCCACAGGCCTTCACTCACGGACACGAACAGGTTTCCGGCAGGAAATTGGTCTTGTCGATTACCATTGCATCTTGTAGCTGCATATATAGTCAATCAATCTTATATACTAAATAATGAACATTGAACAACAAAAGTAAAATATTAGTTAAGAAAAAAATAGTATTTTGTTTGACTTACGTGTGTAGGGGGGATTGTAAGACGTGGCTGTGCCTATATCTCCGAGGACTACAATGGTTTCTAGAAGAAGTAAACTTAAAGCTAAAAACAACGTCATTCCTATGAATCTAATTGCCATGATTTACGTAAGAGGTGGCAAATAATTTTAAAAGATGAGATGAGATGAGACGAGAGATGTTTGTGCATAATTTGCCTGCATTCTCATTTGTCAGTGTTTATATAAGAAGCGCTCTCTCTGTCTCGTGCACGCCAATTCTTGCTCTTCCTTTACGTTTGACTGGGATAGATGTAGGGATTAGAATCTCCGTGATTACATATTTTGATTACTTCCTTCATTTGCTTTTCGTGAATAAATGTATTAGCTGGAAAGATAATAAAGACAAGGAAAAAAAATTTGTTCAGACGGAATTGATAATATGCTAATTTAAAAATATTTAAAATTTTAACAACACCCATGATATTAGATTAGAATGAGTGAAATAATAACTTATTCTAAGTTCAAATGAAATAAAGAAACACCCACCCGCACACACACTACACACACATATATATATATAATGGCATTAGGTGAGAGGTGTTAAAAATATTTTCTATATATACGTAAGATCAAAGAAAAAATAAATAAGGATCAAATTAGTTATTGAATATAATACAATGCACAAGAATGCAATCAGACGATTCAACTTTTAAGAAAAAATGTAATAAACTCCCTGACCTAACCAAATTTGTTCAATCAAACAAACAATGACATGTGCTTTAGGTAAAAATCTAATGTGGCAGTTCAAATTTTTTATAAAAAATATTTTTTAAAAAAATTATTTATGCTAAATTTGTCTTTTTCAAAGAGCTAATTGCAATTTTAAGCTGGGTTGATTGTCCAATTACATTTTTATATTTAGTTCATTGACTAATTTAACCTTATTTTGAGAAAAAAAAACAAATTATTTATTATGTTATACACAAAGCTATATAGTAATAAATTTGAGATAGTACTATAGTAGCATTCAGCAAAAGTAAGACGATTGGAATGAGAATAACGAGGACATGGTTGTTTTGTGATAATAAAACTTGCATTTGGTCAGATCGAGCATCTCCCATTGCGTGAACATAAATGATTATATTATCAAATTGGAATCACTTTTATGATTTCTTTCGTAAAGTTATCACGAATTACAGATGATAATATAATAATTAACGTTGAATATTGACTCTGATCTTCTAGTAACTGGGGATCACCAATATAATTTTTTTTTTTCTAAAGGGGAGGAGTACATCCGAGATCATTAGCTGATCCTCACAGTGTTAGAATTCCCAAGAAGGCCCAACTCGTCGTGGCGCATCGATCACCAATATAATTAAATTCGACTTCATACTTGTGGTAAAAGGACCAAAACGATCAATCAACTGTTTTTTTTTTTTTGGGAAGGTAAATTTCAATTCATTAATCATCGTTAGGAACGTTTACAACAAAGTTCAATGGAATAATAAGACATTCTTTACAATTTGACACATACTAAAAATTTAATTCGCAGACTGTTTTACAAATTAAAAGTTGAGATCCTTCAATGAACTTAAAATTTCTTTCAAATCTTTGATGATCTGGCCAAATGTAGACAAGTAGCTTATCTATCTTTGGATAAAAAGTCTTGCACACCACCCAAGTCTTCCTTAAAACCGCTTTCTTAAAATTTTGGCAAAATGACTTATGATACCGTTTTAGAGAGTTAGAAACCCTTATTCGTTAAAACATATAAGATTTTTCATAAGTATTACAATTCTCCTGATAAGTATTACGGAGTATAATTTTTTTCATAAGTAACTTTTCAATCCTTAAATATTACATTTTGATTTAAAAGGTTATAATTTTTCTCAAAAGTTATATTTTTCCTAATAAGTATTATATTATATTTTTCCTTATAAATAATAATCAATTTATCCATGATTACCATTACACGTTTCCTCATAAGTATATATTATATTTTCCTTCATAAGTATTAATTAATTAATTTATCACTGATTAGTATTATATTTTTTTCTCATAAGTATTATAATTTGATTTAAAAGTAACAATCAATTTAACTCTAATTAGTATTACATTTTCATTTTAAATTTTACATTTCTATCTAAACTCGGCCCGTCTCATAGAAAATGATCGATGGGACAATTTCACATGACAGTCACCTTAAAATTTCTATTTAGACAAAAAGGAACTAAGACTTAGAATGAGTGACTTTTTTAGAACTCTAGGGTTTCATCAACCATATATTTATATTTATATTTATATTCTAAGGGTTTTCAAAAAAAAAATATTTATATTCTAAGGGAGTATATGCAATTGACCTTAATTATTATAGGTACTAGCATACAAACAATTTAGAAAACCTATAAGTTGTTAAGGTGCATTTCGTGATTTATATATTACACCAAAATTTTAAGGATATGGTGGTAAACACTTAACATTGAGATGCAATCTTTTTTTCAGTAAATAGAGAATTGAAAGATAACTTTCGATCAAATGGTCTTATCATGATTCATGAGTATGTTAGTTCATCTATCAATAAATTCGTAAGAAAGTAGGTATCAAAGAAAATTGGTGATGATGAAAGTTGATGTCAATCACCTGCACTGTCCTTAATTTCTTGCATTAGTAATGTTTGATTGTTTGTGATTGGGATCTTATATATACAAACCTATCTATTTTATTGAGTACAAAATAAATAATTATCTGTTGCCAAAAATCTTGTGGTCAAGCGATCCCAGTGGGGACGTTGTCCATAAATTTGCTAAAAGAGAGGGTTTCGTCTGGTGCACATGCAGCGCACTGCGTTTTTTCCTAACAGTCTTTTATTTTTTTTCATTTTTTTCCCCTCCATTTTTCTCCCCTTTGCATCGTATGTGACCGGTAAAAATTAGAGAAAAAAAAAAAAAAAAAAAAAAAAAAAAAAAATAAAATAAAAAAAAAAAAAAAAAAAAAAAAAAAA
>CM008339.1:12336955-12347658 GCA_002525835.2 Ipomoea batatas
ATAAAAATCAAATCTTTACTAAAAATAAAATTTAAAAAAAAAAAAAAAAAAGCCTTGATAGAACTGCTTCTTCCTTAAGTAAATATATATATATGGCATATTGATATTTTTTTTTTATCGGATGTCCCCGAAGGGACTGGCATATTGATATTTGATACAGCAACTAGAGCTAAACAAAATAGGAGGAAGGATGAGAGGACCACATTCAATTTCGTTTTCTATCTTTCCTACCTTCCAAATCCAACTAATGGACAAAGGGGCATGTTGATATTTCATTAACCAGATAGAGACCATCAGGTCATGACACTTGACAGCACAAAACTAATCATTTAAGGCCCTACGAGTTATGGCAATAATTTCTTGACAAGTCAAAATGACACCTTACTGACTATACACCAAGTTGTTGGCAGATGTTTTTAGTAGCATATGCTCATGCTCTACTTAGGATATCTCTTTTTCTCCAATAGTAACCCTCTTCAAAACTCATACCTACTATTCTACAATGAGAATGTCAAATCCCGATGGGACCATGTGAAATCTCAGCCATTGAACTCCTTCCTTAATAACCAGGATATTGAGCATATATAATATATAAACATGAATGTGCAATCCAACTATCAACTTAGACTTTTAGTTGAAAACTTGAAATAGAACACATGCCCTTCAATTAAGTATCAGAGCCCACCCCAGCTTAGTTGAGATGAAACACATGCTTCAGTTCAGGATTTCAACACACAACTCCATTTGAACCAATAAGCATGCAACATGAACCATAGAGTGCAAATGAAGCACGTATAATTGGCGGTGTGCACGTGGGACTGTGGGGTGGATTAAAGAAACCATAGACTTCAGGTGAGGCACATAATTAAGACATAACAGGAAGCAGGCAGGCATAAGCATAACATTACATACATGTCTTAGCATCTGGTTCTCGTTTTGCAACGTGGAAAGCCTCTCTTCAAGTTCGGCATTCTTTGTTTCCAACTCTTTCACCTTTGCCTCCAAGTCTGTCAAGTATGCCTTCT
Source organism: Ipomoea batatas (assembly GCA_002525835.2). Taxonomy (NCBI): domain Eukaryota; kingdom Viridiplantae; phylum Streptophyta; class Magnoliopsida; order Solanales; family Convolvulaceae; genus Ipomoea; species Ipomoea batatas. Next base: position 12,337,981 of record CM008339.1, read on the forward strand.
TCCTCTCCCTTGCTTGCTGCGCCGAAACTCTATTCCTCAACAACCTTAACCATCAAGAGAACACAAAATTACCAAAATGCCATAGCACGGGTAACTTAGTTGATTCTTGGTTGTAGATTGTGGGGAACCCTACCAGCGGCAGTGTGGGAGTCACACTCAATATAATTGGCTCTCATGGGCACCAAAATTTTAGTCCTCTAACCTGATGGGCCACTGAGTCCATGATCACGGGGACGTGGGGACCACCTTTTGTAGGTCAAGGGCAAAAACAAGCTATAACACGGAACTTAGTTGATTCCTGAGTGTCAGATTGTGAGGAGCCCTAGCAGCTCACACTCAATGTGGTCGACTCTCGTGAACACTTAGAATTTAGTTCTCCCACCTAATGGGCCGCTGAGTCCGTGATCACCAGGTGTGGGGTCCCCACCTTTTGTGGGCAAAGGCAAGAACAAGCCAAGTTCCCCATGTCCGCTGCCATGCTCATTCCATATGCAACGGCATGGCATTGAGAGGTCAAAGGCTTACGTGGCATAATCCTATTGGAATGGATTAGACTAAAGAATTATGGGGTTTTCACCTTTTTAACCTCTTGTTCTCTTTGTCAGCTGGGCTACGACCTCTTCTCTTTTGAGCGGCGCCAGACGGCTGAGCCGTACCGGCGGCGGAGACGCCATCACGACCGGAAGCCGCTGGGGCGGCGCCGCCTTCTCCGCCCATCTCCGGCACTCTTCTGATCTCATCGTCACTCTCCATTCCTTCATTTCCATCCCCAACAAAACAAAATCAAAACAACTTAATCATTCAAGCATAATTCACCAATCAACCATGAACAATTCATAAAAACATCTAACTCTCAATCACACTCTGATGGGAAAAAAAATCCAAAATTTTTCAAAGCCTAATAAATCTATTACTTCACAAATTGACCCAGAAAACATAATAAAAATCAAATCTTTACTAAAAATAACGCCAAATTATAGATAAATATCAAAGTTTAACCAGACAACAAGCAAAAGGGTCTACAAATTAGCCCAAAATAAATAAATAAATAAAAAGAACCTTCTTTGACTTCGAGATGGAGGGCAGAGCTGGAAGATCTTTCACTGCTCGAAGGAATAAATTTGGCTGCAACGGAACTTACAGCAGCTTGCTCTTGCATTTTACTCCAAGCTGTAGAAACAGAGAGAGAGAGAGAGAGAGAGAGAACGAAATCCAAATTGGATATATTTAATAATCCAAAAACGAAAATTATAAAAGAGCGGGACGGGAATGAATGTCACATTGTCACATGCTCGCGGTGATGAGGAGAAAGAAAACTGAAGCGTTGGATGGGAAAAGATCGAACGGGTGCGGAGTGGTGATCGTGGAAGCTTCTGGCGCCATAAAGTGGTGGGATAATCAAAGGGAGGAGAATGAGAAGCGTGGAGTAATTTGATCCGCTAGATGACGGTTTGATCGACGGTTTGGAATGGTTTGGGTGAGCTGGTACATCGTAAAGGGACCATTGTCTGCCGAGTGCCGGCTAGAAAAGTGGGATATTTTATTGAATTTTGAAGATATTATATTATCTTATTATTATATTACAACAACGTAGTAAGTAACATGAAAATCTGTCTTCAGGTCTTTTCACTTTCAAGATTATTCTCGAGACTTTCAGACACAAATCTAATATGGAAATAATTCCAAAAGTTGTCATCTAATTATTTAAAATTTTTACATCCAGACTTCGTTTGAGAACTCAAAAAGTTTATTTTTTTAAATAGTTTTTTTTTTTGAAAAAATGGTTCATTTTCAAGAAATATATATATAATAATAATTTTTTTTTATTTTATGTTAAATGAAAGTAGAAAAACTATATTTTGTTGGTGTTTCTCGAATTTTAATTTAATTTTTTCAAAATGATTTTTGAGTGAAAGTGTCACATCTAAAGATATGAATTTAGTGATGAAAATGTTAATAACTGGACATGCTAAACTTTGATCAATTAGTAGCTCATCCACCGTCAATTTTTCCTCAAAATGTGGGTGAAAATTTTAAAAAGTTCTCTTAGAGCATCTTCAAGAATTGATATTTCATCACAAAATTACTTGTCATTTTTCTCGCTCCAACTCAACTCCAATTGAACGATAAACGCCATATTTTTTTACGGAAGTGAACAGTGTCGCATCATATATGGCACAACACTGTTCACATACAGAAAATATGAGAGGAGGGGATATTTTACTTTTTTGCCTTTGCTTATTTATACAATTTCAAATGCATCTTTTATTTGTTGTATATGTATTTTTCATTTTGTTAATACTTAAATTTAAAAATTGTATTATTAAAAATAAATTATATTATTGTATAGATCTCATTGAAACAAGACTAATAATAAATATATTAATTAAAAATTAAAATATATTAAACATAACTAAAATATTTTTATTTACATCACAAATTATATTTTATATTAAACTAATTCAATTCAAACTAATAAAGTTTTAAATTTTGAGAAATCAAATTATTTTATTGTATAATAACATTTGGTGTAGAAATTTGGTATTTTACTCTAATGGCTTGGAGATAAATATAATTTAGTGTGAGAATATGTTCAAAATTTTTATTTTGATGTAAATTTTTAGTGTTTTTATATAAAATGAGTTAGAGCATCCCTACTCACAGTTTTTATTTGGTTTTTGTCAGTAAGAAAATTTGGGCTAGCAAAATGAACTGATGTGGCGACCAAAATATGGAGAAATTTACCTCCTGCAAAATCAAACAAGAGATGGCATGAGATTTAAACAAAAAATAAATAAATAAAATGAAATAAAATTGCCCAAGTGCGGGTTTGGGCGCACTTCGCGCCCGCTAGAGCGAGTCAGAGTGGCCGTCAGCTGGCGGCCACTCTCACTTTTATATAACTTTATTGTTTTTTTTTAACAAAGTTGTCAGAATTATTTTTTTTTCATTTTTTTATCTTTCCTCTCATATTCTCTTTCCTAATCACACTTACAAAAACTTCTCAAAAACCACAAAAGAAAAAAAAAAACTCCACTATTAAGGTTATCAGTTGAGTTTTTTCACGATTTTTTAGGAGTTTTGTAAGTGTGATTAAGAAAGAGAAAATGAGAAGGGATGAAAAACAAAACAACACAAAACTGAATTTAAAAAAAAAAGTAAAATTAATGTTGCTGTCAGGCGCGCCTGACGCGCCTACATGGGCGCTGCTATGCACAGAACGTGCACAACAAGCAACAGACATTAAATTTTGTTTTTTCTTGGAATCCTAAACATCTCACTTCTTGCATATGATCTCCACATCTTCTCTCTCATCTTCTCTCACTTGCCATGTTGACTTAAAATATGACATTAACCCCATATAAACTATAGATGTAGATGCTCTTAGAGATGGCCTAATGATATCTTGCTTCGTCTAAAGCTAAGCGTTGCCCTAAGGCCTTCCTCAATAGTTAAACTTGGGTGTAATTTTTGAGGAGTTTTTGTAAGTGTGATTAGGAAAGAGAAAATGAGGTGAAGGGAAAAAATAAAAGGAAAAAACAAAACAAAAAAAAATAAAAAAAAAATAAAGGAATTAAGGTGCATTGCAGTTCTTTCTGACAGGGGACCCACCATTCTCTGCCAAAACTCCAATTAGCAGGAGAAAAGAACATCGTAAAACAGCCCATTCCCATTTGTTAAACACCCAGTCTCAAGTTTTTAGGACTGAGAAATCTCAACAAAACTTGCTAATGGGGTTGGCCTAATGCACATAGGATATCTTTAGAATGAAAACAACCCCATCATTTTTTTTTATCTTTTATTTAGTTTCAACTATTTGATTTATTAGATCAATTATTTGGAGTTATCCACAAGTTCTCACGTTGGTTCTCATAGGAGTCGGACGCTATATATATGGGACCAAATGCAGCAAGTTTCTTATGTGCAACTGTGCAGATAAACCTAGTCTGTCCATCTAAAACATTATCAAAGGCTGAAATTCAATGAAAATTAGAAATGTTGGACGGTATATGTGGAAATGCTTGACAGTGACACATGTGAAGAGATTTGAAAATACTTGACGGTGAACATGAAAATGCTTGGTGATGGATCTGGACTTAAAGCATTTTCAAATGCATAGTCAAGCATTCCCAAATGCTTATGCCAGCGTCATCACAAGCATTAAAAAAACTTGGCTATATACAGTCAAACATTTTGTAAATAGGAATTACTAAGAAGTGAATTTCTACACTTCTTTTATTTAATTTTGTGCCACTGCAAATTTGGGTATTTAAACATCATATTGATTTTTTTTTCCCTCTTCCTCGCAATTATGAACATATGAACCATTTTTTTTTTTTGAAAATACATATTAACCATTTTATAATTTATAGTTTAGCATTATGCAATATACATTTTAATACAGAGTAATATTTTCCCTAGGCCCCAACCATAAACCCCTCAAAATGTGGTCCTCCCTATCACCCAAACAAACTCTTAATAAAAGCTATTTCAAGGCTAAATAAACAGAAATTCTAATAAACTCCAAACCAATTTTTTTTTTTGATCAAAAGATGAGGGGTTGACCCAAGAAGTTACAACGAGACTACAGAACAGTACTCATCCCAGTTACAGGGACACGCCTCACAAAATGTCTCCCAATTAGATTCTCCTCCAAAATTCTCGCAAGATCACTTGGGACCTCAATTAGTTTGTATAATGTGTAACTCAACTGTGCTAAAATTTTAAACATAATAAAAGAGCTAAAAGATTCCTTTTCATCCCAATCAGCCTTTGCTTGAATATGTACACAACATATGTCTATTTGTCGGCCACCCCTTCATTCCAGTATACTTCTCTTCCTGAATTCAATGCATGGCCAGCCATCCCCCAACATCACAGTATGTGAAATTAATATCCCAAACTGTCTATGTATATGTATAGGTAATTAGGTATATCCGTATATATAATGACACAATGAGAAGAAAGGCTAGCTGCAAATTGTTATGGCAAGATAAATTAGCAAGAGCTTTCATGTATTCATAGCTAACTCAACTTATATTATTGCTTGATTTTCTTTCCTGAAACAAATAGTAAACATATTTTTTTTAATACAACTAACTCTATTAGATTGTAGTATCTATTCAAACATGAGGCTCGAGAACTCATGACCTCCCATATGGGAGAGCCACTACTCTGCCATCTGAGCACAAATAGTAAACATACAAACAATATAAATGATAATATAAAATAATGTTAATGATTCCTCTCGAGTCCTATCTCCTCCAAGCAAGCAAAAAAAAAAAAATCAAGAAAAACACCTGCTGTAGATACTCTAACAAGGCAGTATAATGGAAAAAAAATGTCCTATATTTTAACTTTTAAGAAATAACTTTAAAACCAATCTATTATATTATATTATAAATATAAGATTTCAAATTACCAATGATTAGTCAATTTTATATTAAATTTGTCTCAGTGAATAATTGCTTAAATTAGCTCATTGTTGTGAGCTTAAAGAAACCGTATTTAAGCTCATATAATTAAATATTTAAATTAGTTTCTGGTCATCAAAACTAAATCTGTAAAATAAAAGAATCATCCCCAAAACTACATTGAGACCTCATTCTAACAACAATTGAGTGAGACATAAAACACAAAAGATCATCTTTTTTTGGTCAATTGGCTTCGCCTTTCAGCTTCTTTCTCAGCAACCATTACATAGAACTCTGCCCCAAGCATCTCGTGTACATGATTCAGTGACTCGCTCAAGCCAACTATCTCCAATAGCACCTCCACAGTTATCATAAAGCCTAAATTAGATAATACTCTGATGGCATTTGCTATCCTGCATATATTTAACCTGATTTCTGGGGGCGTATACTTTTCCTCTTCCTCAAGGATCATTAAAGTGCTAGATTTGGTACTGGGTTGCATAGATTTGTTTAATTGATCTTCTATTGTGTCATCTTTTACATCAACATGCTCACCGATCCAAATGAAGCCATTGCAGCCAAGTATCAAGTCAATTTGATACTGATCTAGATGATGGAAGTGCTGTTTACGCTTCTTCACTAGATAAGGAGAAACTATGAGCAGCTGACCCCTTTCGAGCTGTATCCAAAAAGGATAGATCACATAAGAACCTGGCCAGCTATTGATAAATGACAACAAGGGACCATGAAGGATGTATGTAAGCATTTTGACATTACTAAAAGAAGAAACAAAGGAAAAAAGCTGAGGTTACTAAGGTGCATTCCTCTTGACAAAAAAAGACAGAAAAGGGAGGGACTTAAAGGAAGGTTGCTATTATTGGCTTTATTGCTTATTTGGTCTGATCAATTTCCAAAAACAAACCTTTCCGTATTTCTGGCTTCTAGCTTGCAGGTGCAGACTACCATCATGCTGGAAACCACGAACTTCGGCCTGAACATCCATCCAAATTATAAAAACAATAATGAAAAATGGAGATTAAAATAACTTGGAAACTATCTGAGCTCTTAGAAAGAAGTGGAGAGTCCTTACACAAACAACATCATTCTCCTCAAAAATACTTCTCATGTTTAGTTCATCAACAGCAGTTCGTCGTCTCTGGAAATTGAAAAAGAACACATTTGAAACAAAATGAGATAATCTGTATTTCAGCTTTCCCCTATTCAAACATCTAAAGTTAAGGCCCCATCATCCTGGATAAGAAAACTTTATGTTCGTGCCACAAAATCAGTAATGAGAAAGCACATTAAACCAAACTGCAGCTAGGATACAAATAAGTACCTGAATGCCATCTGGCAAATTCATAGATGAAAGCATCAATACAGCATCTTGACTAGAGTTTATCTCCAATCTCCACCGCTTTGGAGCAACCTTGCATTGATTAACAGAAATGAATTGAGTTAAATTCAACTATAAGTGCAATACATAGAGTTACCTTTGCAATTACTAGAGCACAATAAAGCAAACATGTGAGGATTAATCTTAAGGGAAACACTGAGAGAACATATAAATGGATAATGCCAGATAACCTCAATCACTCGACCCACAATGATATCGCCTACTTCTGGCTTGTACCTGCAATTGCAATCCTCAAAACTCAAAACAATTTCTTTTGAAATTACACTGCAAATTGTGAATCAAATACAGTTATCATTATTATTTTTAAACAGCACTAACCTCGCTCTCAAACACCTCACATAGACAAGTTTGTTAACCCGTTCAACAACTCCACATAAAGTTGCCACAACACGGCCATCCATCTCCGACGTCCCGTGTCCCCTTCACACAACAATCAATTTTACAATATGTAAACTAACATTTCAAATACCAATTCAGTAAAATCTCAATGAATACTTGTTTCCCCCATTTGTGAACGAAAGCATACATATATACACACTCTATCAGTTTTTTATGTATACATACTTGAGGATACCATCTTCGTGGTCTACAGGAATGACGTCGGCGACGGTGACGGAGGCATTGGAGTTGGTTTTTGAGGAGAATGAGTCCAACAATTCCAGAGCTCTCTCCAGCCTTATCTTCTGCGTTTTGTTCAAAGAAATCTGTAGGCCTCTCATCTCTGTCTCTATATTTGCGTATTTGTGTGGGAAAAATTGGGGAGACTACTGATTTTTCTGAGGAATTAGATAAACCCTAGAAATTAGTTGCAGCCTGCAGGAGTAACCGCCCGTGTTTAATCGACCAATCGCCGACCAGTGCGGCTCTCCTTTTTCTTTAGAAAACCAATTCCACTTATAGTAATTTATGAACGACTTTTTTTTTTTTTGGAAAACATTTATGAATGATTTAATACCCGATTTAGTTTCGGTTATAGTAATTTTTTATTTAGTCTTAAATAATTTTTTTTTGTTTATTTAGTCTTAAATAACTTTTTTTTTGTTTATGAATGATTTAATACCGACTTTGATGTTTAATTGAGAAAATTCAGTATAATCGAGAATTAAATTGGATAAAATCATTATAATCAAATACTAATCTGGTACAACTATTATAGTTGAAGACTAAATTGGGTATTAATAGATGTGAAATTACCAAGTTTTTTAACAAGGACTCAATTGAAAAAATCATCAAAGTTAGGCACACAAAGTCATTTATGAGTTATGACTAAATCAATAAAAATCACTATAGTCAACCAGTTAATGACTGAATTGGGTATTAACTCATTTATGAAGAATTGAACACAAATGAATAAAAACTAAAATCAGGAAAAAAAAAATAGAGGTGAAATTCAGGAATGAAAAAAAAAAAATCCTTTAAAAACCATTTATTTGTTTACTAGAAAACTATGTTGGAATGAAAAATTGAAAAGTTGAAAATATAAAACATTTCTATACTGTTAACAAAAACAAAATCTTCCATTTTAACATCCTAAAACACTCCTATACTATTAAGGTTTGCGTAATATTGTAAAAGATATGGTAACACAATTCATATTCGGACTACAATTGTACATTAAAATGTGGTAATACACTTCATAATATAATATATTTTTTCTTACTTTCCTATTCGTAATACAACTCTAGATTAAAATTACTAATATTAATAATACAGTACATTTATTTTCACCCGTGCAATGCACATAATTGATTTGTTGTAATATTTTAAGAATATTTAGATCAATATACAATTATATAAATTATAATATCGAATATTATACAGCGTAATTGGAAAAATGGATTGGAACGATTATATTTTATGATATTATCCTTACTTGAATTCGAGCAAATAAATGACAATTAATAGGCAATGTGTAAATGTACACATCTGGTGCTGAAATATTGGACTTTTTACCTATAGTAACTTTATACAAAAGGTCGTGTACCTCTCTTAGTCAGATCACGGCGAAAATAGCAAGCACCGGGCGAGTGGGCGAGGGACGCTAAATTAGCCACTACTACAGAAAACACATTTAACGTTTTTTTAAGCACTTTACATCTGGTGCGTATATATAATAAAATATGGTAATACAATTCATAATACAAATTTTTTTTGCACTTTTAGTCCCACGACTATGGTGTCACTTGCAGGATTGGTCCACGACTATTGTTTTTGTTGCAAAAATGGTCATTTTTCAATGAACTTCTAGCTGGAAAAAATTCCGGCGAATCTTTCGGCACTTTTTTGCCGGAAAAAAAAAACCACAGATTTTCCGTCAATTTTTCACCAAAAAAAAATTAAAAACATGAAAAGGTTGAAAATTTTTAGAGCAATTCTTTAAGTATGTACAGTTTAATTGGTTTCATTTACGTTAGATGTTTTATAAGTTATTAGGTATTAAGTTACTATGTACAGAGGATATGATATTAGGTGTTTTCTGTTCTTCCCAAAGGTGGCATCTTTTTGTGCCCCTTTTTTTGCCCATTAGTGTTATTTATGCATTCAGTTTATTTTGACATTATTGTATAATGTATATATTGTTGATATATAGGAACAAGGATATTATATATAGATTTATAGACACACAATTGATATTATAGATACACAGATCAGATAACAGAACTGTACTGTACTAAACTTAATTCTCCATATCCTTTTCTGTTCTCTTGGTTCCTCAAGAACTGAGAACCTGAAATAATTGAGTGGAATCGAACTAATGTGATAGGACTTAACCTTATTCACAAAGATAGTGAGACAACAAAGTAAACACCATTTTATATCCATGAAGCAAGAAAAAAGAAAGGCTAA
>CM008339.1:12348397-12361065 GCA_002525835.2 Ipomoea batatas
GGTTGTGATGTGTTTGTGCATTCGAATGTTAGGATGATGAATTCTGTGTATTTTGTGTCAATATTCTGTGTATTCTGGACAAACATTCTGTGTATTCTAGGCAAACGTTCTGTGTATTCTAGATAATGATTATGTGTATTATAGATAATGAATTTTCTGGAGTCATTTGCGTCCGCGTCCATTAACATCAAAATGACATCGTTTACGTTTGTGGTTCACATTGCTATGTGCACCGTGGTGCAGGGTATAACGATTGGTGATAGACAGCCTAGGTAATTCCAGGCAATAGTCATTGGCCCAAATGGTGAAATGGTGCATACAATCTTGTCTTGTCTTTTAAAGAGAGAATCAAAGATTGGATCACCATATGTACCCAAAAAGATTAAAATAAATAAATAAATAAAGATTGGATCAACATGGATCGAATTGCCTTTAGGCCTAACATATACTTGATTCCTACTGAATCACTACCTTTTTTTTTTTTTTTTTCTCCTCTCCCTAGTGCATTGCCAAGATCGCAATAACATGATTTGTTTAAAGGTCTCCCATGTAACATAATTTATTAATTAAAGGTGCATAAAATGTTAACGGTAAGTACATAAACTGGATAGAGTCCACTACAAGTATATTATATACTTTCAATTTATTTATAGATACATAAGACGTTAACGGAAAGTAAAAAAATATATTAGCTGCATATACAAAATTTGAATGTCATTTTATACCAGGGATCACAATACAAGATGAATCGTGATTCATGGTATAATTTGACAATAACATCAATATTTGGATCAATATATGCAATTGTAATACCATGGATTCGAGCTCATATTGCATTGTGAATCATGGTCCAATAATTATGTGTTTGCGGTTAACACATTCTGTAACTGCAGTTAACAGTTTATGTACTTGTAAACATATTGAAGGCACATAATTTGATAGTTACAAACACATAATATGAGAGTTTATTACCGAAATGGTCCCTCAACTATTGCGAAATTACCAATTTGGTCCTCGACAATTTTTCATGCCCAATTAAGTCCTTTGACTTTGAAAATTTTAACCAATTTGGTCCTCTGTTATTTTTGCCGTTAAATATCCGTTAAAATCGGGACTAAATTGGTAATTTTGCTATAGTCAAGGGACCAAATTGGTAATTTTGTTATAATCAATGGACTATTTCAGTGAAAATTTAATTACCAATTTGGTCCCGATTTAACGGCAAAATAAACGTAGGACCAAATTGGTTAAAATTTTCAAAGTCGAGGGACTTAATTGGGCACGAAAAATTGTTGAAGACCAAATTGGTAATTTCGTAATAGTCGAGGGACCATTTCGGTAATAAACTCCATAATATGATAACTACAAACACATAAATTGTTAACTGCATGTACAAAATATGTTAATTGCAACCACATAACATGTTGACTAACACCTTATAAAGAAAAAAATAACGCACCTTAAGAAGGAAAATCACACACCTTAAGAAGTAAAACAACGCATCTTAAGCTTCAACAAAAACACACCTTAAGTTCTTACAAAAAACTGACGCACATTAAGCACAGAAACCACGCACCTAAAGAAAAAAAATCACGCACCTGAAAAAGGAAAACCCCACACTTGAAAATTGAAAATCACGCACATTAAGTTTGACCAATACGGAAAATTATGAAATTGTCACCGCACTTTTTTACTCATTGTTAATCTTAGACGTTGATTTTGGCAAGATCAATGGCTCTCCTTTCACCGCACAACCACACCTGATCACACCATCCGTATTTGAACCATATTATATATATATATATATATATTCCAAATGCTAAAACAAATAGTACTGCTAGTTTATGTCGTGATCAAGATATTATTACACACACGATCCGCGTATTGTGTAATAATAAATGAATAATATGCATTCAAAAATAAATCAAGATGTAAAGAAATTTAAAAATTCAATTGCATGCACTTGAATCACAGATACAATAATAATATACTGCTAGTTTATTTAGTGATCAATATATTATTACACATTTACACACACGATCTGCGCATTGTGAAATAATACATGAATAATAAATACATTCAAAAATCAGTCAAGATGTAAAGAAATTTACAAAATTCAATTGGACGTGAATCACAGATACAATAATAATAATATACTGCTAGTATATTTAGTGATCAGTATATTATTACACATTTACACACACGATCTGCGCATTGTGAAATAATACATGAATAATAAATACATTCAAAAATCAGTCAAGATGTAAAGAAATTTAAAAAATTCAATTGGACGTGAATCACAGCTACAACAATAATAAATAAACTTGAAAGTCTTAGGCATTGGACTATTGGATAGGAAACCTCCCATAAAAGTTATTATTATTTTTTTAAATTCAAATACATTGAGTATTCAAATTAAGCTGGACTAATCACAAGTCTGCAAAGTCGCTAGAGAAGGTAAATCGAGCAATCACGTCAATCCTTGTTTCCAACCTCGTCTGTATACACTATGCACAAGAGGTCTTCATTTCCTCTGATCGGTCAATGTACATTTTCCAATGACTCCCCGACTTCCACTCATAGTGGAATTCAAACGCCACATTGGGACAGACTTTGCAGACCAATTAAAACTTATATTTAACATACTTTCTTCTCAAAATGTTAAATCCCCAACCCTAAAGCTCCACGCCCTGATCCCACAGAACATCTGAGATTATTTCTAAAATACTTTTCCTTGCAACTGGTATACACAATACTATACCTGCTTAACCACCCTTCAGAGCACAATTGTAGTTAGCACGAGTACAACTACAATTGTTATACAATGGACCTACGCGGACCATGGTCCTGAAATGTAAGTGTTGTACTGTTGTATAATTAAAATGATATTTTTATTAGGTATGAGAACCTAAACTCGATCCGTTTCCCCCATATTCTTATCAGAGTTTTTACCCAAAATGGTCCCTTGACTATTGCTTTTTCTCAATTTTACATTTCGACTTTTAATTGCACCTAATGTGGTCCCTTGACTTTTAAAAACTCCCCTATTTTAGTCCTCCGTTAAGTTCTTCGTCAAAGCAGCGTTAAAATGGAGGGTAATCTCGTCCATTCACTTCATTGGAGCCTTTCATACCTGCTGTTAGAGCTGTCAAAACGGGCCAGCCCGGCCCATACGGGCTGGCCCGTCTCGGGTTGGTCGGAAAACGGGCCGGGACGGGCCGGCCCGTTTTCCCACGGGTTGGGATTTGGCCAACCCAACCCGTGTAGACCGGGCTGACGGGCTAAACGGGCCAGCCCGTCAGCCCGTTAATTCTTTTTTTTTTTTTTAATCTTTTGAATTAATATTATTAAAACTCTTTATTTGTATAAGATGGGAATTGAACCCCTAACCTCTTAATTGAGAACTAAGACCATTTCCAACCAACCACATCAAACCTTTTGAACAAACACCATGTATATTTATATATATACAAATTATACACACACTACACATACATGCACACATATATATATAAATAAATATAATTACATTTTAATTTTATAAATAAACTTTATATTAATATTTATATAAAGATACAATTAATTGTATTAATTAATACTAGTAATAAACTTATATTAATAAATTTTATATTAATATTTATATAAAGATACAATTAATTGCATTCATTAATACTAATAATAAATAAATTAATAAATTATATATTAATTTTAATATAAAGATACAATTAAATATATTAATTAATTAATACTTGTAATAAATATAATATAAAAAAAATTATATATAATGCTTGAATGATCTAAATAAATATAACTGTATATAAAAATGTTCAACAAATGTCCTTTGCATAGTTGGTTTGAATTGTGGTAAGTTATGTGAAAGGTCAAGAGTTCAAATCTTGTTAGCAACAATATTTTAAAATATTAATACATTTACACAATATATTTGAGGGTGGGGGAGTGTTGGGGTGTGGGTGGGGGTGGGAATACGGGCTATACGGGTTGGCCCGTATAACCCACGGGCCAACCCGTATAACCCGTATTCCCACACGGGTTATACGGGCCGGGCCGAATACGGGACGGGTTGGGATTTCTTCGATCCAACCCGTCCAAAAGCACGGGTAAACGGGCCCAACCCGACGGGTTGGGCCCGTTTTGACAGGTCTAATCATAGCTAGTAACCATCCGGACTCGCCAGCTAACATGCGAAGCGCATACACTTGCTAGATGAGCAAGTTTGGCTAACTTGCCAGTTTTTTTTTCACCTATTTCCCCTAAAAGAACTTAATTCTCGTGGTACACATTAGGTTTTCCTCCTTTTTTTGTTTCTTTTCTTAACCCTCTAACATATATAACTGGGGGTGCCGTTAGTTTTATAAACAACATTTTAATGCAATGTGAGAGAAGCGTTACAGCTCGCAAATCAATCAATGTATGTTTGGGAGACTTAGTTGTATGATTGCATGTATATAATTCTTCGAATTTAACAAAGAGCAGTGATATAAATAGGAATTTAGATATGACTTTTACTGTTGTACCATTACTTTGTATATTTCTTTACAGATAATTGAACTTAAAACTTAGTCACTAAACATTCAAGATTACTAATAATATTTGATAGTCATACACTATTACATACTATTTGTAATTTAAACATTATGTTTGAGATATTCACATACTTGTTCTTGTGTTTCGAGGTTGACTAAATTTGTTAATAGGTGCCAAAGACCTTGTGGTCTAGTGGCATCCGGTGTCCCGGAAAACACTCTCAATATGAAAGTGGCTAGACCTTGTTTACTCTTTGTGCTTCAGTAGGTTGAGAAAGTAGCTATGAACAGATACTACATTGTAACAGAGTCAATAGCACTAAAAAAAAATTCGTTAATAGGTAGGCTCAATTTTTGTCAAATTATAAAGGGAAAATTGCATTTTTCGTCCCTAAGTTATAGAGTAATTGTAGAATTCGTCCCTGAGTTATGGTAATACTCACTTTTCGTCCCTAAGTTATCATTGGCGTTGCACTTTTCATCCCTGAGTTATTCAAATTGCAAATTTCGTCCATAAGTTATCATTACGTTGCACTTTTCATCCCTAACTTAAGTGTGCAAACTTCAATAAACTTTTGTTTAAAAAATTTTTATTCGAACTTTTTCAGTAAACATCGTTAAAAAAATTGGTGCTGAACCGGAAAAGTTTGAATAAAAAATTTTTAAACGAAAATTTACCGAAGTTTGCACACTTAAGCTAGGGACGAAAAGTGCAACGTAATGATAACTTAGGGACAAAATTTGCAATTTGAATAACTCAAGGATGAAAAGTGCAACGCCAATGATAACTTAGGGACGAAAAGTGAGTATTACCATAACTTAGGGACGAATTTTACAATTACCCTATAACTTAGGGACGAAAAATACAATTTTCCCAATTATAAATATGTCATACTATTTACTAGCTTTGATATATGGCATTGTTAATTTGTTACCCGGCCCATCAATATGAAAGTGACCCTCGTTTTGTTTTTTAAACAATTAAATGGTCACTTTTCAATATGTACAATCCATATATTTTTATTGTGGGTCAAAATGGATAGGTTAAATCACATTAATTAATTAATTATATGATTTGATATTATTTGCCCATTTTAACCTTCTACTTTATATTGGTACTATATGTAGAATTTTATATATGTGGTTTCTATTATAATTAATCATAAGTTATAATTTTTTCAATAATTTTGAGTTAAATTGTGATCGTTACGCTAATGAAGTCTCATTTCTATTACACTTGATATATTAATATACGATAATTTTGAATTCAATTTTATTGCCATTAAAATCTTGTATCTATTAAATGTAACAAATAATAATTCACGACGATGTAATATGACTATTAAATATATTATGTACAAATGATATGTGCATGCATGTGTGTCATTGTTTAATATCGTACCAATAATATTGCACTTCTAAAGAATAAAATACAAATATATACTCCCCATGATATGTACTATGTATTTAATATTTACAAAGATATGAAATTCCCCCAACTTCCCCTACCCAAAAGCATTCGAAATTTAACGTTAACTTCCACGAACATCCTTTGACCTGGCCTGGAAATGGCAGGCAAGAATGCTGTAGGGCGGCTAAGGTTTTCTATATATATGCCTTGAATTACGATGAAACTTATTCTCTCTACTGCTATGCAATTATAAACGATTCTCTCCGTTTCTTAGGATTTGTCTCCGAGTCTTGTTGGCCTTTCCTCATCATCGCTACAAACTCGTCGTAGTTGATTCGACCATCCTGATAAAATTTAAAACATTCAAAAACATTTTCATTCGTAGTAGTTAAATCGTCCTAGGAAGATCTATGTGCAACGAACTTGATTAATATGATGTTAATAAAAATTGAACTCATGACCTCATATTCCAGGAGTCATATCTTACACACTCTGTCACCCCTTCAATAATTTGTATATATATAATAAAACGTGCGAAGTAGTCTTAAAAAAGAATGTAAAGTTAAGATGATGAAATGTGTTGTGTCCTAAAATCGAGACATTTTCAAGTGATGTGAAATTTATTTATTTGGGTTGTTGGATTTTTGAAGGGTAGGCAAAATATGGAAGGGGTGATACCATGTAGACAAGTAAAATCATTTAACATAAAATTGAAACAAATTAGTTATTACCATGTATATGTAGCATTTTTGGTATGAAGAATATTGCTTTGACTCGGGCATGTATTTATTTGTACTTACATGATCCGTGTCGACCTCAGATATGATTTCTTTAATATCTTTCTCGTCATTCATTCCGAATTCTCGTAAAGCCTGCTCTAATTCTTCTATTGTAATATACCTAATTTAGAATGAAAAAAAAAAAAACATGAATACAGGAGAAATTAGTTGTGCATACTAATAATAATAAGAATAATTGGTATATATATCTATAACACTGTAACTTACCCACTATTGTCCTTGTCAAAGTATTGGAATGCAGTGTAAAGATGCTCTTCTCTATCCATTTTGTTGAGATGCATTGTTGCTGTAATGAACTCTTCATAGTCTATGGTCCCATTGCCATCAGCATCGGCCTAGCCATCATCAAAAACAAGATTATTGTAATGACTAAAAGAAAATCATTGATTGAAATATTTTTTTATGATAGAAATGACAGTTGATGTTACTTGTTAAAATGTGATTTGTTGATTATCAAATTAAATTAGAGGACTCGCTAATATATTTGATAAGTAACAAATCACAAGCGGTTCATCATCAGCCAAATTGATTGGTTGTATTGATTTGAGTTGTTCAAGCCTGGACAACCAATTTGCTTGCCGGTTGCTCAAGATGTCGGGTTAACTTATGTTTAGTTTGACTAAAATATGATATGAAGTATGAACATATATATAATTAAAAATTATAGTCTAACACTGATATAGGAGTTTGATTATAAGTAATAATTAAATAGTGTTGATGAACTCACAGCTTCCATCAACTGCTTAACTTCATATTCTGACAGTTTTGTCCCTTGCTTAGCTAGCCCAAGCTTCAACTCCTCAAGGGTAATTGTGCCACTTCCATCGGTGTCCATGCCCTTGAACATCTGCTTCAATCCCATGATTTCTTCCTCTGAAAGACAGCCTGCGATGACCTATTCATTCAACAAAACAAAACATAGATTAAAGTGTAATTAAGTTTGGCAAATTTGATTAACATGCATTCAGTATGCCGATGAGTTGCATTTCAGCTTAACATTATTATTGTGTTCACAAGTTTGAATTTAAAATTTTATCGAGAAATAGATACTTTTCGTTTAGATCATAAGTTGTATAGTATTTGTTGATAAATTGAGCATATAATATAATTATACATACCCTGAGGGCAACTTTCTTGAACTTGTTCATGGCTCTAAATTGTTTTAGTCTGTCCAAAACAGCATTGTCCAATGGTGTATCTGGTGCTTCCCCATCCTCCTTGATCCATGCATGATCTTCACAGGAACACAACAGTACAATTATTAGTATCCACGGCTGGAAATCTCACTATTTCCGATCAACGGAAATTGAACAAAAAACTGGATTATTAACCAGAAAATGGGTCATTGGCAGAACTATAATATAATTATTTTAAAGAAAGTTTAATTAATGTATCAATCTATACCAAAACATAAGGATAGCGGGTTGTATCAGATATTATCAACATTGATATTTAAAGTAGTTAATACGACCCGTAAAAAAAAAAAGAGTAACTTACTCAAAACTTCAGCTGCAGACATTCTTTGCTTGGGATCTGAGTTCAACATCTTCCGAACCAGGTCTTTTGCCCCGGGTGAAATTGCTGGCCATGGTTCAGTTGAAAAATCAAGGTGCCCACGCAGTATTGCATTGAATATTCCATGCTCCGATTCTGATAGATCAACACATATTTATTGGTTATATATTCTTTCATTATTAAAGCTATGATAATTGAAAGGAATCCAATGAGATTCTATCATTGGAAAGAAAAAAGGGATATTCTTATTTTTATTATTTTACAAAAATTAGTGGTAAGAAGGTGCGCACATGATAAACTCGCTTATGTGTCATAGTTTGTAAATTATATAAGATATCATATTAAATTAGATTTCACCTACTTAGCTACCCATTTTAAAGTAAGAGATAATTGTACTTTTAATTCTTCAAATGTTCATCATTATGTAATTTAATCCTTCAATTTCAAATTTAGTAAATATGGTGTTCAATTGTATTATTGTGTTGTAAATATGGTCTACTTAGCTACCCCAAATATAGTACGTACCTGCCCAAAAAGGAGGCACTCCACAGAGAAGAATGTATAACATGACACCAACGCTCCATATATCAACCTCCGGTCCATATCTTCTCCTCAAGACTTCTGGTGCAATATAATATGCGCTGCCAACTATGTCTTTAAACACATCTCCTGAAGTAAAAACAAAAACAAAAGTCAAATAATAGAAAATTTTCTTGGATAATTTTCATTTTTTTTTAAAAATATCTTTACTTGAACTTGAAATCTTATAGTTACCAAATCAACTTTGAACTGCCTTCACAAATATATTTTTTCAAATTAATATTAATTGACAAGTAGAGTCGTCAAAACGACTTTTTCCTGTCGGGCCGCCCTGCCCGCTTCCCCCTACTTGGATAGGTGTGGGTTTCAAAAATAGAGGCCCGTCAAAGAACGGGCTACTTTTTAGCTCCCACCTAATGTACAAATGATAAAACTTACTGTCCGCTGGTCAAGAGCGGGCCGAGCTAGCAAAATATAGGTCCGACTTGACCCGCCGATCCGTTTTGACAACTCTATTGACGAGCTAGACAAAATGTATGTTGCAATATTATTTTTCATTTTTTTTTCACTTTTAACCTTTGTTATTTAGTAATAATTTATCAAATGAGGTAGACTCAGCTTGAGTTGATAGAAATGTTGTTGATAACTGTAACATAAGAAGAAAATGTGGAAAATTGTTAAACTAACCTTGCTTGTAGAACACGGAAAGACCAAAATCTGTAGCCTTGAGAGGAGAATTCTCATCTTTACTCAAGAGGAGGAAATTCTCCGGCTTAAGATCTCTGTGGATGACGCCCATGGTATGGCAGGTATGCACGATCTGGACGATGGTTCTGAGCAGCGACGCGGCGGCGCGTTCCGTGTAGTGTCCTTTAGCGATAATCCGATCGAACAGCTCTCCGCCGGCGCACAGCTCCATGACGAGGTGCACCGACTGCTTGTCCTCGTACGCGCCCTTGAGCTCCACCACGTTTGGCTGCCCCGTCAAGTGGTGCATTATCTGCACCTCCCGCCGCACGTCCTCGATGTCCTCATTGTTCACCAGTTTCCGCTTCGCGATCGTCTTGCACGCAAACTGTTCGCCAGTTTGCTTGTGAGTGCACAGATGCGTTACCCCAAATTGCCCCCGCCCTAGCTCCTTCCCTATCGTGTACGTAACCTTAACGTCCTCCATTGGCCGCCCTAACACCGTCCCTATCTGCACCGGCTTCACCGACGACGACTTCGGCGCCGCCGCTCCTCCCATCGGATCATTTTCCGGCGCGGTGGTCGGTTGATCCTCCTGATTTTGGTCCGATTGCTTAGGACTTTCCGCGGATTGATCTTCCTTTGGACAACAATTCCCCATTATTATTGTATATAAGGGGAAAGTTGAAATCGAACGAGAAAATCGAGATCAGGTCCAAATCAAATCAAATCAAAAAATATATAAAAACAAAATTTCTAGATAGAACTAGCTAAAGATGATAAGGATATGATATTCTAGAGAGAGAATAACATATACAGAAGAGAGATAAATGATAGAGTTGCAATGAAGAGATCATTGCATGCATGCAGGAGACCAGAGAATATTGATAATGAGGGGTTGTTGGGGAGAATTTGAATTTAAGAGATAATGTTCTCTAAAATTAAGTACTCCCAAAATTCTGTTGTCTCAACCCCTCGGAGAAAGAAAGTTTTTTGTTGGTGCATTATATTGCAAGGGTTTAGAGTGTTTTTCGGGGAACAAATTGCTATATTTAGGCCATTTTATATTAGCCAAATGATGTTTATTTGAATAGAATTATTACATATCTAATAAGTTTGACGACATTTCAAATTAGCTACAAATTGACTGTTATTTGAATAGAATTACATATGTAATAAGTTTGACAGCATTTGAAATTAGCTACAAATTGACTATTTTTAGCTTTCGATGACTTATAAGTTTCAACTTTTGATTTTTTTAGTTGAAACTCGGTAAGTCTTTAGTTTATTTATTTATTTACTAATATTATTAGAATTATTGTGAATTAGGATTAATCATTTTAAGGTTATATAAGCATATTTGGAAATAACAATAGTGAGATTATGATCTATTGAATTGTTGTGAATTATTTGTGAATCATTGTTAATTTTTTTAAGTAATTAATTTTATAAAAATATTATGACTTTCTAAGTGTCTAGCAGATGTATTTGAAGTGTCGCATTATAAGGACATCTCTAGTAGTGAAATTTTAGAAGGCTTTTTTTTTTTTTTGAATAATTAGCCGAGTTACATTGGATGAGGGAGGGGATAGGAGAGATGAAAATGATCGAATTAAGTTTATAGTGAGATTTTTTGTAGGTCCCGCAAGAGAAAGAAAATATAAGAAAAGAAAGAAGCAATCTAGTGCGCGTTGCGTGCACTAATAACACCACTAAGCACATGCTGTTGGGCACTTGCATTGCACACACTCATTGGCACGTCAAGGTGGTTGCCGGTTACAAAATTTTTATTTATTTATTTATTTATTTATTTTTGTGGTACCTTCAAAAAATAAATATTATTATTACAAAATCCCAAATGTGAAAATTGAAAAATATCACTTTTTTCACGTTATACGTTACGGTTGTCGACCAGAAAATGGTGAAATATAAAAGAAAACATAAAAAGGAAATGAAAAGAAAAATCACACCCTAACAAGAAGTAAGTGTGGATATGTACGTAAGCTTGTGTTTAACTGTTTAGATGTAGCTTTGTTGATTTGACGTATTCTCTGTTCTTGAAGTTTAGATTTTTAAGTTTTTACTTGATCAAGTGATTGTTTAATGTGCTATCATGTGTTTTTCATGTTTTTTTGGTTGTTTTTTCTTCTTCTGAAATTTTTACTCTTAGATCATGGACAAATAGCTGTATCTTGGTTATTATGTGATTTTATAGAAGTGTAGTGTTGTAGCTTTAGGTTTTCACATGAGTGTGCTTAATTGGTGATGATGCAGTTTGGATATGTGATACAACTTAGAGCAACCATATAACTGGTTTTTGCTTAAATTTTGATAAGAAAAAAACAACATATATTTTTTGGACTAGTGTGTGAAGTTACTTAATTATTTATTTAGTTTTTAACTCCTGTAATTTATGTATTTTTGTGGATTCCCTGCTGATAGCATTGATATGAGAATAACATAGCAGGTGCGCGTGCAATGCACGTGCCGCTAGGGGTGTAAATGATCTTTTGTTTATTTTTTTTCTTGAACTGTCATCGTTTTTGTTTTTGTCTTTAATTTGTTTTTTTCTCTTTTCTGTTTCTTTGTTTCCTCTGAGGCGGACTTGCATTTATTTACTTCCTGCAGGAAATTCAAAGTTCATTTCTCTGAAGAAACTTCATCCATCTAGGGGAGAGCAAAGTAAGAAGCTTTGTGTTTGTTTGTGCGTTTGAGTGGGAGTGTATTGTGTGTATATATGTATGTAAGTTTGTGTTTAACTAGCATTGCTAATCTTATGCATTCTCCATTCTTGAAGTTTGAGATTTCTAAGTTTTTGCTTGATTAAGTGATCGTTTAAGGTGCTTTTCTGTATTTTTCATGCTTTTTTGGTTGTTTTTTTATTCTTCCGAAAATTTTACTCTTAGAACATGGACAAATAGATGTAGATTGATTTTATGTGATTTTATATAACCACATCACCTGTTTTTGCTCATATTTTGAGAATAAAAAATCAACATATGTTTTTTGGACTAGTGTAAAGAGGCCCGCGTGCAATGCACGTGCCACTAGGCGCGTAAATGACTTTCTGTTTATTTTTTCTTTTTCTTTTTAACCAATGAGTCGTCCTAGAATTTTTATAATTCCTTCAGGAAAATCAAAGATCAATTCTCTGAAGAATCATCATCCATC
>CM008339.1:12377629-12391055 GCA_002525835.2 Ipomoea batatas
ACATTCTCCCACATTATCAATGGTCTCACCGGCCGGACATTCTCTCCGTCTGCGCCTCGGCGCAGTCTCTCCGGCAAATCCAACAAACTCACGCTCAAGCCGTCCTCCATGGTGTCCTTCCGTCCAGCGTATCCGTATGCGCTGCGCTCATTCTCCGCTACGCTCTGTTTGAATCGAGCTCGGAAACCGTCCAGGCTCTCTTCTCCCAGAGCGTCGCTTTTGCTCTCTCGCCGTTTCTCTACAACACTTTCATTCGAGCTCAGGGGATGCTAGGGATTTATGATTGCAATGGGTTTATGGTGTATAATGAGATGTTGAGGAGTGGTGTTATGCCGGATGATCATACTTTTCCTTTTGTGCTCAAGCTTTGCTCGGAGTTTTTGGAGGTCCGGAAAGGATTGGAGGCTCATGGAACGTTGCTTAAGGTGGGATTTGATTCGGATGTGTACGTGAATAATACTCTGTTGACGTTCTATGGGAACTGTGGTGATTTGTTGGCTGCGGAGAAAGTGTTCGGTGAAATGCCGGAGAAGGATTTGGTGTCTTGGAACTCGATTATTCGGGCATTTTCAGACAACAGTTGTTGCTTTGATGCGATTAGAGTGTTCAGAGATATGCTTTTTTGGTCTGAGGTTAAGCCAAACGCGGTTAGCGTGGTGAGCACACTGCCAGTTTGTGCAGCACTTGAGTATGGGAAGATGAGTAGTGGGATTCATTGTTATGTTTTGAAAGTAGGTTTAGATAGTCAACTCAGTATTGGGAATGCATTAATTGATGCTTATGGTAAGTGCAGAGAGGTTGAAGCCTCGAAGCAAGTCTTTGATGAGATGATTGAGAGGAATGATGTCTCATGGAATGCAAGTATTGTCATTTTGGGTTACAATGGTTGTTATGAACAGGCCTTGTCTAGTTTCAGGTTGATGATTGAGAAGGCAGTGGATTTTAATGCAACTACAATTTCAAGCGTGCTACCAATCTTGGCTGAACTTGGTTATTTTTGCAAGGGGAGGGAAGTTCATGGTTTATGTGTGAGAATGGGTTTGGATAGAGATGTTTTTGTTTCGAATTCATTGATTGATATGTATTCTAAATCAGGGCGTTCGACTGAAGCATCAAATGTATTTTATAATATGAACATGAGGAATGCCATATCGTGGAATGCAATGATTGCAAACTTTGCACAAAATTCACTGGAGTTGGAAGCTATAGGCCTTGTCAGGAAAATGCAAGCTCAAGGTGAAAATCTGACATCTGTTACTTTGACTAATGTTCTCCCTGCATGTGCCAGGCTGGGATGTGTTCGCCCTGGGAAGGAGATTCACGCAAAGTCACTCAGGAGTGGGTTTGCCTCGGATTTATTTGTCTCAAATGCTTTGATTGATATGTATGCAAAATGTAGCTGTCTAGAACTGGCTCAAAATGTATTTGAAATTTCCCTTAGAGATGAGGTATCTTACAATATACTGATTGTTGGTTATTCTCTGACTGATGATTGGCAAGAGTCTCTTGCTCTATTTTCAGAGATGGGTCGTCTGGGAATGAAACATGACACTGTTTCATTTGTAGGGGCTCTCTCTGCATGTTCTAATGTTTCTGCAATCAAGCAAGGAAAGGAGATCCATGGTTATGCAGTTAGAAGATTGTTTCATTCACATCAATTTGTCTCAAACTCACTTTTAGATTTGTACACCAAGTGTGGACGGATTGATATTTCTAGGAAGATCTTTGATCGAATGCAATGCAGGGATGTGGCATCTTGGAATACTATGATATTGGGGTATGGAATGCTTGGTGAACTGCAAACCGCTATTAATTTATTTGAAGCCATGAAAGATGATGGGGTTGAATATGATTCGGTTTCCTTTATTGCTGTCTTATCAGCTTGTAGCCATGGAGGGCTAATTGAAAAGGGACGGAGTTATTTTGATGACATGTTTGCTCACAATATTAAGCCAACACAGACACACTACGCTTGCATGGTGGATCTTCTTGGTCGCAATGGGCTTGTAGATGAAGCTGTTCATCTTGTTCAAAGTCTACCAATTGAAGCAGATGCGAATATTTGGGGTGCACTACTTGGAGCATGTCGGCTCCATGGAAAGGTGGAACTGGGTTGTTGGGCTGCTGACCACTTACTTAAATTGAAGCCGAAGCACTCTGGGTACTATGCATTGCTTTCCAACATGTATGCCGAAGCTGGGAGGTGGAAGGAGGCAGATAGAGTTAGAGAATTGATGAAAATGAAAGGAGTAAAGAAGATGCCTGGATGCAGTTGGGTTCAGATGCGAGACGGGGTATATGCTTTTATTGTTGGGGAAAGATTTGAACAATTGGACTCGTACTCATGGCTCGAGAAATCCGATTAAAGCATGTTCTCTCTGAGCATTCAGATTTGAATTTGCTTTTGCTCATGGAGGCAATGTTTCCCCCGTTGACGATTCTGACAATTCTGGTTCAAAGTATCAGCTCAGAAATCCCATAGATTTGTTTAATATCAAGTCACTGAGAATCACATTCTGGTTTTGTCTTCAGATGCCATTTGAATTTGCTCGTTCTGATGGATATTGAGGCATGATTTGCATATATCAGCTCGTTCGGTTTACTGCCAATGCTGTGGCAAGTGATTGAAACAGGTTTATAAACAGGTGTAGCTAAGAAAAACAGATGACCTTCACAGTTATTTAGCAAGAGACAGCAGCCGAAGCCTGAGCCCTGCCTGCTTCTCTTCCAGATGCCTTCTTCATGTTACCAGGTAAATATGAAAATAGACTTATTTACACCTTGTAATTATTTAGTGAAAAGGAAAGAAATAGGTTGATCAAGAAGAAGAGAAGCTATTTCTTAGTACTTGGGCCTGTGGCAAGTGAAAGATGAAGTTTGGGCTTGTGAAGATGGAACACTTGGGTCTATATTTTTTGCATCTTTCACTGTGTTTAGTGTTGGATTTTTGAAAAGTATTCAAGTCATAGGCTAACATTGCCTGTCATTTTGAAGTGGGAAAAATCATTTGGTTTATATATTGGAAACATGGCAAATTATTTTCTGAAACAGGATAAATGTTCACAATTTATATACTAAATGTTCTGTAGCAAAACATCCTTATGCACACACCCATGTATGGTGAAATGGAAGTATGATTCAATGTTTCAATCAATAGTTATACCATGGACCCCGAGTCCGGGATCCATGGTATAACTATAGATTGAAACATTGAACCATACTTCTATTTCACCATACATGGTGTGTTCATAAAGCATGTTTTGCTACAGGGCAGACTCACTATGTGTTGTCACAACCTGAAAATGTACAATTGGGTAAACAAAAAAGACTGTTTCTATTGAGAATCAAACTTGTAATATTGTGGTTACTAAGTTAACAGTCTGATCAGTTTAGCTTCTAGTGTCATTGTAATATTTTTCTAGGGGCATGAAAAATGCAAGTTAAGAATGTCAAGTCAAATGCATGAAAGAAAACAAGGCCAAGGAGCACATTAACGTGAAAAAAAAAAATCACATTATTAAAGAATAATCGTTCGCCAAATCCACGGCAGCCGGAAATCCGGCAAACTGGCGACCGCCGACCAGAATATATTAAAAAACAAAGAAAGAAAAGTAGGATCCTCGTCCACGTGTTCGCCGCCGACTTGGAAGTTGGAAGTTGGAAAATCACACGTCGCTGTCTTCTATTGTAACTGTAATATATAGCATCTAAACTAAGGAATATACTTCAAAACTAACTATTAACTAACACCTACACCCCATCCCTCACGTGACTTCTCCAACCTAAAACCCCGCCCTTTTCTTCTCCTCTCCATTTCTCTCCTTTTCTCTCTTTATATATATTTGGAGCTTTTAGAGTTTTAGATCTGATTTGAAGTTGTTGGTTTTCGTTTCTGGGTCATTGAATTAGTTGCAACAATAAGTATTTCGAAAGAGAAGATCTGAGATATGGCTAGCGCTGGGGATTCATGGAAATTGAAGGACCACCCTAAGCTTCCCAAGGGGAAGACGCTGGCACTGGTGGTTCTGGATGGATGGGGCGAGGCAGGTGCCAATGAGTACAACGCCATCCATGTCGCCGAAACTCCCGCCATGGATTCTCTCAAAAAGGTTTAATTTGCGATCATCTCTGTGGAATTGATTTGGTTTCGTTGTTGAGATTATAAGCTAGATTATGGTTAATATCATAAGCCTTATAGATTTGTTTAATGGTTGTGATTATTGTGCTGAATGTTTTTGTTTATTAATGTTTGATGTAATTGATTTAGTAGTATTCATGGATTGTTGTGTGGTCTTTGAAGGGTGCTCCGGATAGGTGGAGGTTGGTGAAGGCACATGGTACTGCGGTGGGGCTTCCCACAGATGACGATATGGGCAACAGCGAGGTCGGACACAATGCACTTGGTGCTGGGAGGATCTTTGCCCAAGGGTCTGTTCTTCTATTTTTATCTTACGCTGCTGTGTATGGTTTATGCAAACAAAATCTGAAGCCAAATTTGAATCTTTCACCTATTTTTATGCAAAACTAAATGGCAATGGTCACTATAATTAGTATTGTAAATTGTAAATATGAAATTTGTAATTGGACTGTTATACTATTGACTGATATTCCTGAATTTTATGGGCTCCAATTAGTTGTTCCATCCTCTGAAGTGTGAAATGGAAAAATGGTTTTACATTTTTCTACTTTTCATCTTTTATACAATTTCTATTTGGTCAATTACTCTGTCTTTTCACCGCTTAGCCTGAAATTTGATTTTTGATGAAGCAGTGGATGATTNCCACCCTAAGCTTCCCAAGGGGAAAACGGTGGCACTGGTGGTTCTCGATGGATGGGGCGAGGCAGGTGCCAATGAGTACAACGCCATCCATGTCGCCGAAACTCCCGCCATGGATTCTCTCAAAAAGGTTTAATTCGCGATCATCTCTTTGGAATTGATTTGGTTACGTTGTTGAGATTATAAGCTAGATTATGGTTAATATCATAAGCCTTATAGATTTGTTGAATGGTTGTGATTATTGTGCTGAATGTTTGATGTGATTGATTTAGTAGTATTGATGGATTGTTGTGTGGTCTTTGAAGGGTGCTCCGGATAGGTGGAGGTTGGTGAAGGCACATGGTACTGCGGTGGGGCTTCCCACAGATGACGATATGGGCAACAGCGAGGTCGGACACAATGCACTTGGTGCTGGGAGGATCTTTGCCCAAGGGTCTGTTCTTCTAATTTTTATCTTACACTGCTGTGTATGGTTTATGCAAACAAAATCTGAAGCCAAATTTGAATCTTTCACCTGTTTTTATGCAAAACTAAATGGCAATGGTCAGTATAATTAGTATTGTAAATTGTAAGTATGAAATTTGTAATTGGGCTCTTATACTGTTGACTGATATTCCTGAATTTTATGGGCTCCAATTAGTTGTTCCATCCTGTGAAGTGTGGAATGGAAAAATGGTTTTACATTTTTCTAGTATTAAGTTTTTTCATATGAACTTATGCTACTTTTCGTCTTTTATACAATTTCTATTTGGCCAATTACTGTCTTTTCACCGCTTAGCCTGAAATTTGATTTTTGATGAACCAGTGGATGGTTGTAGAAAGTATCCTCCAAATTTCCATTTAAGTTCATAAGTTCTCCAAAGTTACTTAACTGGTATTTGTATTTTTGTATAGTGCAAAGCTTGTTGACCTAGCCCTTGCCTCGGGTAAAATCTATGATGGAGATGGTTTCAATTACATTAAGGAAAGTTTTGCAACTGCAACTTTGCACCTGATTGGGCTATTGAGTGATGGAGGTGTCCACTCCAGACTTGACCAATTGCAGGTGTGTCTATTAGTTCTAAATTGTATTGTGATAATGGTGAACTTTGTACTGATTTTACATGTATGTTTGGATGGCCTATTTTATTTTTACTTTTGAGCATGATAAAATAATTACTGTGTAATACTTTTCATTGCAGTTGTTGCTGAAAGGTGCAGCTGAGCGTGGTGCCAAAAAAATTCGTGTCCATGCCCTCACAGATGGACGTGATGTCTTGGATGGTTCAAGTGTAGGCTTTATGGAAACCATTGAAAATGATCTTGCAAGCCTACGTGCAAAAGGTGTTGATGCCCAGGTTGCTTCTGGAGGAGGCCGCATGTATGTCACAATGGATCGATATGAGGTAAAGCATAATTATACTTCAGGGCTTTCTCTCATGAAATTTTCCTAAATTGGTCTGATTACCATTTTGCTGTCACAATAGTATCTCCTTTTTCTCTGGTTCCTACTGTTTGTTTGGGAGCTGGGAGTGCAAATTTTGAGTGTTAAAGTAAAATTATTCCTTTTCACAGTTATAAAGAACTTGTACTGCCAAAGGCCTTGTGGTCTAGTGGCACCCTTTACACTCCCACATGGATGGGAGTGGGTTCGAGCCTCAGTGGAGGCAACTGTTGACTCTTTGTGCTTCAGTAGGTTAAGAAAGTATCTATGAACAGATACTACATTGTAACAGAGTCAGTAGTACTCAAAAAAAAAAGAACTTGTACTGAATAATAATTCCTCCATGTTCTCCAGAATGATTGGGATGTTGTGAAGCGAGGTTGGGATGCCCAAGTGCTAGGTGAAGCTCCAAACAAGTTTAGGAATCCCGTTGAAGCAGTCAAGAAGCTGAGGGAGGCTCCTAATACTAATGATCAGTACTTGCCTCCATTTGTTATTGTTGATGAGAATGGAAAATCTGTTGGGCCTATTGTAGATGGTGATGCTGTAGTTACTTTAAACTTCCGAGCGGACCGTATGGTTATGCTTGCTAAGGCTCTCGAGTATGAGAACTTTGATAAATTTGATCGTGTCCGGTTCCCCAAAATCCGTTATGCTGGTATGCTGCAATATGATGGGGAGTTGAAGCTCCCAAGCCGCTACCTTGTTTCTCCTCCTGAAATTGACAGAACTTCAGGAGAATATCTAGTTCGCAACGGTATCCGAACTTTTGCCTGCAGGTTAGTTATGTTTGATTTACATAGTCCATCTCATTTGTTTTGTACTTGTTAGCATTGATTCATCAAGTATAAGTCACCTTTCTTTGTTACATCTTGGTATTAATCCTATTAATTTGAGAAATCATGAAGTTGCCTACTTGCCTATGCTACTAATTTGCATTGAAAAATAATTTTTTCCCATCAATTCTCCTTATGTCTATACAAAATTTGGGAAAAGCCATTTAAAGAGTTGCTTTGTAAATTGTAATGAGAAATCATTGTTGAATATAAACCATATTCTTCTTTTATCAATGTCTCTTATTTTGTTTGTGGACTTCTCTCATCTAAGGAGTTTTGACCTAATTTCTTACACCTTTCATTTCCATTCTTTCTGACAGTGAGACTGTTAAATTTGGTCATGTCACATTTTTCTGGAATGGAAATCGCTCTGGGTATTTTAATGCTGATTTGGAAGAGTATGTTGAAATTCCAAGCGACGTTGGTATAACATTCAATGTCAAGCCAAAGATGAAGGCTCTAGAGATTGCCGAAAAAGCTAGGGATGCTATTCTTAGCCGCAAGTTTGATCAGGTAATTGATTTGGCATCCATGACTGCTATAGATATAATAACCAAGTCGAGAAGGTAACATGTATAACTGACTTATAGAGTGGATAAATCTCTTTCAGGTACGTGTTAACCTACCAAACAGTGACATGGTGGGACATACCGGTGACATCAAGGCAACGATTGAAAGTTGCAAGGCTGCTGATCAAGCTGTCAAGGTATACTGCTCTAAGGTTTCACATGTGGTTCCTTTGTTTGCTATAAGCAATTTAATTTGAGATCTCATATATCACTAATGCTTTTGCTTGCATACCACATTAGAAGTTTGGTGCATCTGAAGTGAACCTTAGGAGGAAAACTGTCTATATATATATATATATATAGGTTTATGTTCAGGTGAGAACCTACCTTATTGTGTGAACCTGAGGAAAACTGTGTATATATATATAGGTTTATGCTCAGGTGAGAACCTACCTTATTGTGTGAACCTGAGGAAAACTGTGTATATATATAGGCTTATTGTGTGAACCTGAGGAAAACTGTATATATATAGGTTTATGTTCAGGTGAGAACTTACCTTATTGTGTGAACCTGAGAACCTATGCACACCCTTGATGTTGCATCATCCAACGGCCCAGAACATGGTGCATNAAGGCGGTGGCTCTCGAGCACGGCCATATCTTCACCGAGCAGGAGCAACACCCAAAAGAAGCAGCAGAACACAGCGGTTGCAGAAAGGGAATCACAAACTATTTAACTGTAGAACCTCAGGACTGCTATCCCAATTTTTCCAATGTTTTGAGTGGATATGGTGATATAAACAGCATGCTGGATGATACCCCAGAGGCATCTAATGACAATGAACATGGAAAAACGGAGGCATTTGGTTATCAGGAAGGAGGCTTGACAAATTATCAAGATGTTAATGAAGCCGAGGATATGTGTGTGGACATGGAGCTGTCTATGCCAGACTCCCCATTTACTATGCTAAAGAAATGAAAGTTAAGCTGTTCTTGTGTTTTTATGTATGATGCAAATACGAAACAATTATTGGTTTTAATTAGTTTTGTGATGTCACCCTATTAATATTGTTACATGAATGCTACATCATTGCTTGTACTTTGGTAAAGATATTTCCCCTCAACTTATAGTATGACAAAGATTAGAATGTATGATTTGAATTGGCCAAAATTAAGCTAGTGATCTTTTGATATAGAAATATGTTTTATCCACTTAGCTACCCCTTTTAGAGTAATATTATTAAGGGTCTTTTGTATATATGCTAGTATTGTGCAACTTTAGCTACTCTTTCCGTGCAATCAATGAAGTTTTATTAGGAACTTGGACTCTTCGAATTGTACTCTTCGAATTGTTGGATGGATACAAATGAACCCCTTGAAGGGTATTTATAGTCATTTTACCTATTCAATACATGGTGGAGATTTATATGATTCTATGACTACTATTATTGTAGTCCTAGAATCCTCCATAAGTTTCTAAACAAACCTAAGGATTTTACAAGATTATAGAATATTTTATATATTTCTACTTCCTCTAGTGTTACTTTTAGAAAATTTTATCAAGTAGGGGTGTCAATACCCGCGAGTTAGAAAGTATGCAACCCTAACCTGCCAGTAGCTCACTTTGTTGTTTAAATTAATCATTCTAATCAATTAAAGAATGACACTTCAACAGTGAATAAAAAATAAAATAGAATGTGGGAGTATATGTAAACATGTAGTATTACTCTTTTCGAATACTTACTTAACAAAGATTCTCATCCATCTTTCCCTGGCCATTACCTTTTTGCCCCCCATTCATGCCTATGTGGCGCCAAGACCTTGTGGTCTAGTGGCACCAAGCTGCACTCTCATATGGGAGGTTGTGGATTTGAGTCTCAGTGGAGGCAGTATTGATTATTTGTGCTGCTTATGTAGGTTGAGAATTCAAAAATAAAATTATGTGGAGGTTTGTGTAAATAATGAAAATAAAAGGGGTCTTTAGAGAAATTGCCCCGACATAATAAATTCAAGCTTTCCCTCCAAAATCCAGGCATTTCTTCTTCTGTTTCTCTGATTCTATTACTCTGTAATTCTGTCTTTTTTGTATGTATATCTTCCACCGCTGCCATGTTCGCCTCTCTCGTTTAGCTTCTTCACTCTCTTGCCGAAGCCCTCTACACATTCTCCCACAGTATCAATGGTCTCACCGGCCGGACATTCTCTCCGTCTGCGCCGCGGCGCAGTCTCTCCGGCAAATCCAACAAACTCACGCTCAGGCCGTCCTCCATGGTGTCCTTCCGTCCAGCGTATCCGTATGCGCTGCGCTCATTCTCCGCTACGCTCTGTTTGAATCGAGCTCGAAAACCGTCCAGGCTCTCTTCTCCCGGAGCGTGGCTTTTGCTCTCTCGCCGTTTCTCTACAACACCCTAATTCGAGCTCAGGGGATGCTAGGGTTTTATGATCAGAATGGTTTTATGGTGTATAATGAGATGCTGAGGAGTGGTGTTATGCCGGATGATCATACTTTCCCTTTTGTGCTTAAGCTTTGCTCGGAGTTTTTGGAGGTCCGGAAAGGACTGGAGGCTCATGGAACGTTGCTGAAGGTGGGATTTGATTCAGATGTGTACGTGAATAATACTCTGTTGACGTTCTATGGGAACTGTGGTGATTTGTTGGCTGCGGAGAAAGTGTTCGGTGAAATGCCGGAGAAGGATTTGGTGTCTTGGAACTCGATTATTCGGGCATTTTCGGACAATAGTTGTTGCTTTGATGCGATTAGAGTGTTCAGAGATATGCTTTTTTGGTCTGAGGTTAAGCCAAACGCAGTTAGCGTGGTGAGCACGCTGCCAGTTTGTGCAGCACTTGAGTATGGGAAGATGAGTAGTGGGATTCATTGTTATGTTTTGAAAGTAGGTTTAGATAGTCAACTCAGTATTGGGAATGCATTAATTGATGCTTATGGTAAGTGCAGAGAGATTGAAGCCTCGAAACAAGTCTTTGATGAGATGATTGAGAGGAATGATGTCTCATGGAATGCGAGTATTGTCATTTTGGGTTACAATGGGTGTTATGAACAGGCCTTGTCTAGTTTCAGGTTGATGATTGAGAAGGCAGTGGATTTTAATGCGACTACAATTTCAAGCGTGCTACCAATCTTGGCTGAACTTGGTTATTTTTGCAAGGGGAGGGAAGTTCATGGTTTATGTGTGAGAATGGGTTTGGATAGAGATGTCTTTGTTTCGAATTCATTGATTGATATGTATTCTAAATCAGGGCGTTCAAGTGAAGCATCAAATGTATTTTATAATATGAACATGAGGAATGCCATATCGTGGAATGCAATGATTGCAAACTTTGCACAAAATTCACTGGAGTTGGAAGCTATAGGGCTTGTCAGGAAAATGCAAGCTCAAGGTGAAAATCTGACCTCTGTTACTTTGACTAATGTTCTCCCTGCATGCGCCAGGCTGGGATGTGTTCGCCCTGGGAAGGAGATTCATGCAAAGTCACTCCGGAGTGGGTTTGCCTCGGATTTATTTGTCTCAAATGCTTTGATTGATATGTATGCAAAATGTGGCTGTCTAGATCTGGCTCAAAATGTATTTGAAATTTCCCTTAGAGATGAGGTATCTTACAATATATTGATTGTTGGTTATTCTCTGACTGATGATTGGCAAGAGTCTCTTGCTCTATTTTCAGAAATGGGCCGGCTGGGAATGGAAAATGACACTGTTTCATTTGTAGGGGCTCTCTCTGCATGTTCTAATGTTTCTGCAATCAAGCAAGGAAAGGAGATCCATGGTTATGCAGTTAGAAGATTGTTTCATTCACATCAATTTGTCTCAAACTCGCTTTTAGATTTGTACACCAAGTGTGGACGGATTGATATTTCTAGGAAGATCTTTGATCGAATGCAATGCAGGGATGTGGCGTCTTGGAATACTATGATATTGGGGTATGGAATGCTTGGTGAACTGCAAACTGCTATTAATTTATTTGAAGCCATGAAAGATGACGGGGTTGAATATGATTCGGTTTCCTTTATTGCTGTCTTATCAGCTTGTAGTCATGGAGGGCTAATTGAAAAGGGACGGAGATATTTTGATGACATGTTTGCTCACGATATTAAGCCAACACAGACACACTACGCGTGCATGGTTGATCTTCTTGGTCGCAATGGGCTTGTAGATGAAGCTGTTCATCTTGTTCAAAGTCTACCAATTGAAGCAGATGCCAATATTTGGGGTGCACTACTTGGAGCATGTCGGCTCCATGGAAAGATGGAACTGGGTTGTTGGGCTGCTGACCACTTACTTAAATTGAAGCCGAAGCACTCTGGGTACTATGCACTGCTTTCCAACATGTATGCCGAAGCTGGGAGGTGGAAGGAGGCAGATAGAGTTAGAGAATTGATGAAAATGAAAGGAGTAAAGAAGATGCCTGGATGTAGTTGGGTTCAGATGCGAGACGGGGTATATGCTTTTATTGTTGGGGAAAGATTTGAACAATTGGACTCGTACTCATGGCTCGAGAAATCTGATTAAAGTATGTTCTCTCTGAGCATCAGATTTGAATTTGCTTTTGGCTTGCTGACAATTCTGATTCAGAGTATCAGCTCAGAAGTCCCACAGATTTGTTTAATATCAAGTCACTGAGAACCACATTCTGGTTTTGTCTTCAGATGCCAATTAGCAGCATGACTTAGAAGATGCTTTCAAGGGAAGCTAAATGCCACATACTCTATACTCGTGGTAAGAACTGTGGGTTAAAAGAATGGTCTCTCATTGAGCATTCAGATTTGAATTTGCTCGTTCTGATGGATATTAGACCAGAGAATTTTCGGTTTACTGCAAATGCTGTGGAAAGTGATTGCAACAGGTTTATAAACGGGTGTAGCTAAGAAAATCAGATGACTTTCACAGTTATTTAGCAAGAGACAGCAGCCAAAGCCTGAGCCCTGTCTGCTTCTCTTCCAGGTGCCTTCTTCATGTTACCAGGTAAATATGAAAAGAGAAACTTATTTACACCTTGTAATTATTTAGTGAAAAAGGAAAGAAATAGGTTGATCAAGAAGAAGAGAAGTATTTCTTAGTACTTGGGCCTGTGGCAAGTGAAAGATGAAGTTTGGGCTTGTGAAGATGGAACACTTGGGTCTATATTTTTTGCATCTTTCACTGTGTTTAGTGTTGGATTTTTTGAAAAGTATTCAAGTCATAGGCTAACATTGCCTGTCATTTTGAAGTGGGAAAAATAATTTGGTTTATATATTGGAAACATGGCAAATTATTTTGTGGAACATGATAAAAATACACAATTTATATACTGAATGTTCTTTAGCAAAACATCCTTATGCACACACCCATATATGGTGAAATGGAAGTATGATTCAATGTTTCAATCAATAGTTATACCATGGACCCCGAGTCCGGGTCCATGTTATAACTATTGATTGAAACAATGAATCATACTTCCATTTCACCATACATGAGTGTGTTCATAAAGCATATTTTGCTACAGAGCAAACTCATCATGTGTTGTCACTACCCGAAAATGTACAACTAAGTAAATAAAAAAGACTACATTAAAAAAAACAAAGGCAATAGGAGCAAAGTAGTTGCTAAGTTAAGAATGTCAAGTCAAATGCATCAAAGAAAACAAGGCCGAGGAGCACATTAACGTTAAAAAAAATCACATTATAAAAGAATAATCGTTCGCCAAATCCACGGCAGCCGGAAATCCGGCAAACTGGCGACCGCCGACCAGAATATATTAAAAAACAAAGATAGAATAGTAGGATCCTCGTCCACGTGTTCGCCGCCGAATTGGAAGTTGGAAGTTGGAAAATCACACGTCGCTGTCTTCTATTGTAACTGTAGTAGCATCTAACTAACTAACACCCC
>CM008339.1:12413353-12426971 GCA_002525835.2 Ipomoea batatas
ATTCTTGAGCTTCCCGCAGGCTCAATAATAAAATCGCCGCCGCCGACAATTCTTTGTCGCCGCCGCCGTCTCCATTGGGTGGCTGTCGCCTTGATCGTTTCTTCTTACTCCCCCGCCCACAAAAAAGTTTAGAGGGGTCTCTACGCCTTCGATCTTCTTCTTCATCCCCTCCACCACTTCCATTATTCGGCTTCATTGGCTTGAATTGCATGAAACAATGCAGCGCAGAAATTTTAACTCTCAAGAATTGGGATATGGGAGGGGTGAAGAGATCAGAATTTCAGAAAAATAACAAATTTATACAAAAAAATTGGGGGGAACAAAATACTATACGTTGAGTAAGGAGTAGTTGGAGACTTGGAGGTAATGTACGTTGCTCGCCAAAACTAATAACAAACGCATTATATTTTACATAAAAATAAATTAATCAAGTATTCGTATTTGTATATACAAATATGGAGAATTATTATTATTATTATTATTATTATTATTATTATTATTTATTAAATTAAAGACTTTTTTTTATAAAATTAATATAATGTATTACCATTTTGAGTTTTTTTTTCATTACCAACATTGGAAAACATTTTAATATTATTTAATTTTTGTTAAATATTTATACATTGATAATGTAAATATTCTCAAGTATTCGTATTTGTATATACAAATATGTAGTTTGAGCAATGGTTGCTCGAGAAGTCAAGACAAAGGCATAGAAGTTCCCGAGTTTAGAAGTATTCTATTAAGAGAATTGGGAAAAATAAAGTTATTAGCGTTTGGCAGGGTATTTATAAGAGATGTGGGAGGAACACATGATGGGGGCCTAGCATGTATGCTACATGTTATTCATGCACTGGGCAGACCGAGGGTCTAAGGTATAAGATGTCCACGTATGGTGGGATACCTGATTAGCCAATAGCTATCAGGCCAGGCTTGGGTCATATGTCACTGGTAAAGTGCTTTTTTAAGGGCTAGCTCTAGGGCTAGGGACCGATCGCAAAAAGGTAGGAACTAGAGCTTCTTTAGCCAATGAGAGAAGTAATATTTAGGTCGGGTCGGACAGTACTCTTTTAGGGTCGGTTTGGGAAATGATCCTTAATGCAAGAGTATTTGCATCCGATCGGACACTTAGTATGGCATTTGCATATATAAGTATCAAGTATATATGACATTTGCATGTTGATTCGACCCGACACATTTCACGAATAAGGATTCGTGAGACGGTTTCACACAAGTGTGACCCCGATTTATATGTATGTAATCACCATTATTTTATGTGTATGTAGTTAATAGGTTGTGTATGTCTTCAATTTATTTACAACACATAAACTATGAATATAATTGCTCATAGAGAATATGCCAACCGCGGGTAAAAATGAGCTCTTGCAAATTTCATTACAACAGGGTAAATTGGTAGATGCTAATGTTTGTATAACAGATAAAGATGATCGAAACTAGAATATTACGCAGCATCCCTATTTGTATTTTGATCAGAACTGTCCAATAAGCTAGCTTATATATATATATATATATGTGTGTGTGTTTATATAAAAGATAAAAGGTGATTGTGAGAGGAGAAGCAAACTAAGATATTAGACAACTCCTATCTTGATTGGAACTTGTATATTACGTACTGCTCAGAGTGCTGGATATGTTCTGTTCATCTCCTTCAGCGGCCGTCGGCGCCACCTCAGGCGGCGCTCCTCCGCCCTGAGTTTCTTGACCAGCTTCCTCCGGCGGCGGCTCGTTGAGATCAAAATCGGCCGGTACCTTCTTGCAATGGGCATCCTCATCATCAGCCCGGTTCTTGAAACGGACATCCTCATCATCAGCCCGGTTCTTGAAACGGGCATCCTCATCATCAGCTCGGTTCTTGCAACGGGCATCCTCATCAGCTGGGTTCTTGCGGCAGAAGAACAAACTGCAGCCGAGCCCCCGGTAGCCAAAGTAAGGCCTATGGCAGAAGGGGCAGTCAAGAACAAACGATAAACCCGCCGCCGACAATTCTTTGTCGTTGTTCGGTCTGTGGTGCTGAGAACTCTTGTCGCCGCCACCGTCCACCTTGCGCAGCCGTGGCCGTGGCCTTGATGATCGTTTCTTCTTTCTCCCCCACGCAGGAAAAAGTAATTTGGAGAGGTCTATACACCTTTCTTCTTTTTCTTCATCCCCTCCACCCGGCGGCGCATTAAATGTGTGATCAACACAAATGTAAGCACACACTAAGTTACTAGCAGAATATAATTAAAACACAAAACCTAACAATTCATTTTAAAACAACTAATGAATTAATGATTGTTGTTGATCATATATGATATGTTGAGATTATTTATTTTTGATCTATTAATTCCAATATAGTTGATAGATTTTATCTCCCTTGGGTAGAATATTGGTTTTGGGCTGTGTTTTGATGATTAGGCCATGATCTTGTTAGTAATAGTTCATTTGGTCAATAAAATTTTGGTTGGATTTTTACTAATTAAATTTTCATCACCATTTTGAGAAAAAAAAAACCACCAAAAGTTTAGTTAATGTTACTAATTAACCAAAACTAATAATGAATTATATTTTAATTACATCTAATAAATAAATAAATTAATTAATAAGACATTATTATTATTATTATTATTATTATTATTATTATTATTATTATTATTATTATTATTCATTAAATAAATCCTTTTATTTATAAAAGTAATGCATTAGCCTTTTGAGTTTTTATCACCCAAAAAAAGGATTTTTTTTCTTTATTAATAAATTTTTATTAAATATGATCCGATGACATAACATGATATATGTGTAGAAAACGTCATATTTTCTTTTGTCTCGTAATGTTTACTTCCTACATTACAATAAAATTGGCTACCATTGAATTAGTCACTCATACCATAATTTTAAAATAGAAATTCAAGTAGATGAACAAAAAAAATGATGTCAAGTAAAAATTGGTAGATGGTAATGTTTGTATAAAAGATAAAGATGATCAAAACTATGATATTACACAGCATCATATCCCTAATCCCTATTTCCATGTTGATCAGAACTGTCCAAGCTAGCTTATATGTTTATATAAAAGATAAAAGAGACTGAAACTAGCTAGATATATAGGATATTACACAGCACATACTATACCCTATTTGTATTTTGATCAGAACTGTCCAATGTAGCTTATATGTTTATATAAAAGATGAAAGGTGATTGTGAGAGGAGTGGCAAACTAAGATATTACTCAGCACTTACGAACTAAGAGTTCTCTTCATCTTCTTCAGCGGATATTATATGTTCTGTTCATCTTCTTCAGCGGCCGCCGGCGCAGGCGGCTCTCCTCCGCCGTGAATTTGTTGGTCATCATCTTCCTCCGGCGGCGGCGGCTCGTTGAGATCAAAAGCGGCAGGTACCTTCTCGTCACCGGCATCCTCATCAGCTCGGTTATTGAAATGGGCATCCTCATCATCAGCTCGGTCCTCCAAATGGGCATCCTCATCGGCCCGGTTATTGTCACGGGCATCCTCATCATCAGCTCGGTTCTTCAAATGGGCATCCTCATCAGCCCGGTTCTTCAAATGGGCATCCTCAGCTCGGTCCGTTAAATGGGCATCCTCATCAGCCCGATTCTTGAAACGGGCATCCCCATCAGCAGCTCGGTCCGTGAAATGGGCATCCTCATCAGCCCGGTTCTTGAAATGGGCATCCTCATCAGCCGCCGCCGGCGACAATTCTTTGTTCTCGCCGCCGACGGCGTCTTCATCCATCTCCGGCCGGGCCCTGGGTTTTCGTTTCTTCTTTCCCCCCCAGCCAGCACAAAAAAGATAATAGACATATCTACGCCTTTTTTCGTCTTCTTCATCCCCTCCACCACTTAGATTCTTCGCATTGAACGCCCACAGTTTTTCCATCAAACAATGCACAAATTTCAACTCAAGAATTGGGATTTGGGAGGGGTGAACACAATTTCAGAAAACTAACAAATTTATACAAAATATTGGAGGGAACAAAATCCGTTCATCTGGAAGAGTAAGGAGTAGTTGGAGTTAATGGTACTCGCCAAAACGCATTCTATTTTACATAAAAATAAATTATTTAATTAATTAACGGACAATTATTATTATTTATTAAATTAAAAACTTTTTTGTTTTATAAAATTAATATAATGCATTACCATTTTGAGTTTTTATTTTTACTAATTACATGGGAAAAATTTCAATATTAATCAATTTTTGTTAAATACTAATATATTATCGGGTAATAGCATGTGATATGTGTTCTAGAAATGTTTTTTTTTCATGAATTTATCTCATAATGTGTACTTCATACATTATAATAAAATTGACTATTCATGAATTAGTCCATCATTACCATGAGTTTGACTTTAATAACAAATTCATTGGCGAATTTTGGATCAACTAAAAATATAAACTAATAATTGAATTACACATTTATATTTGTATAATTCAACACAAATGCATAACTAGCATAATATTATTAAAACACAAAACCTAACAATTCATCAATTTAAAACAACTAATGAATCAATGATTGTTGTTGATCATATATGATATATATGTTGAGTTTATTTATTTTTGATCTATTAATTCCAATATACTCCGTAATTGACAGATTTTATCTCTTGTCTCTTGGGTAGAATATAGGTATTGGGTTGTTTTTTTTATGATTGGGCCATGAAATTTTTTTTGTTGAAGAAATAGTTTTTTTTTTTTTTTTTAATACAACTAACCCTATTACATTGTAGTATCTGTTCACCTATACTTTCCTCAACCCGTTGAAGCACAAAGAGTCAATTTCGATATCTCCTCCACTGAGGCTCGAACTCATGGCCTTTCATTTGAGGGAGGCCACTACATGCCATTTGGATTAGTACTCTCAAAGTGGCCGAAGCCCATGGGCTAGCTCGCACGCACTTTGGGGCAAGTTAGTGTTACAAAAAAAGATGACCCGCGAATGACCATGCCCAACGGGTCTGGCCCGCAAAGTAACCCACGTGGGTTGCGGGCTTAGCCCTATTTTGAAATATATATACATTGTGTGTTATGCGACTAGGGTCAGAGTTCATGCAACCCTAGCCTGCTCCTGCGGTCAGAGTTCATATATATAACAAAAGCCTGCAGGGCCCGCCAACTCGCATGGGGCGGGCTAGGGTTGCATGAATCATGACCCTGACCTGCGGGCCTAACGGTCCGGTCCGCGAAAACCCGTCAGAAATTGTGCATATTGTATGACGGGTCGACCCGCTTTGATAGTAGTACTTTGAATTTGGTTGGATTTTTATTAATAAAAATGTTCACCATTTAAAAGAAAAAACAATTAATTAACTACCTTATATATTATCGTAAATAATACGAATAAAAATGTGACACATTATTTCATATCAAACTTCAATTCAAACATTATTTAAGCTAGCTAGTATTACAAGCCTTCAATCAGCATATTGCTATTCTGCTGCACTCACGAAGTGAAATGCCAGATTTACCCTTTATTTGCTATTCTCCATTGTAGTCAATTAAATCTCTCACTCCTCCATCATCATCCTCTCTCGCCTTCTGCAAGAAGCAATATACATCCACAAATCAATATTTTCAGTGACTAAAATTGCGGGTCTCGAGTATAATCTGTAAGAGTTCAAGTCTCTGATTAAATTAGAAGAAACTCGCGTCTTCTTATTTATGCCCTCCTAAATCTTGTACTTTCAAAAGATAAGATTGTGACACAAAGGGTATATTTTGTTAAGGACTAGGCTAATATGTAGTGCCTTTTATTCTATTAATAATTAATCCGATGTTTGGTTTGAATTCTTAACATAACA
The DNA here is from genome assembly GCA_002525835.2 of Ipomoea batatas. Lineage (NCBI taxonomy): Eukaryota > Viridiplantae > Streptophyta > Magnoliopsida > Solanales > Convolvulaceae > Ipomoea > Ipomoea batatas. The sequence continues at coordinate 12,419,172 of CM008339.1, forward strand.
CTTAAAATAGGTTAGAAATGATCGTTTAACTCATATGTATTTACACTAAAAAGATTGATATACTTACCTAGATTCGTTGCTAATGAAATTAGAGTCAAGTGGAGTCGGGCTCTATATTCCAGAGACTTTATAGTCTATCGGCATGAATTTGTGAGACTGTGACAGTCGTATTCTCTCCGAGGATCGAAAAGATACACATACAAAGGATATATATGTGTGGGAGTTGGTCCATGAGGATAGTGACAACTAGAGCCCCTTCAATGCTCCATGGTGTATAGGTGTATGACTATATAAGTGATTCTTTGACTCTATAATGGAGTAATGGAGTTAGGACCAGCAAAGAAGATGCAAGTACCAAAAATAGGAATATGCTTTGCCAGTGTGGCCTAGTGCCACTTTAAATTGTGACAACATAATTGTGCAATGTCCTCTCCTAGGACCATTAAAGCATCTTTACATCATTACATGTAATGTTTCTCTTATGTTTTTTTCTTTTTTCTTTTTTCTTTTTTCTAATCTCCCAGATTGCCTAATGCCCATGCCACTTTTGATTCTTTTTATCCTCTTTGTTTCATTCCATCCACCAAAGTTTCAATCTCTATGGAATCCATGTATAGGGTTCCCACCTGATTCGATTCTCCCCTACAATTTATAGGCAAAATTCGATTCTCCCCTACGATTTATAGGCAAAATTCTTCCCCCGTTATCATCCTGTAGGGACGAGAATGGGGCTCCATCACCTCTGATTTACGCGCATAATTCTTTCCATATATCACGAAAACCTTTAGAGATGGCAATGGAGTAGGAACAAAAATCCCACAACCAACGACCACGAGGAGATTCCAATGCTTAGACTTTGTCTTCATGGGCGATGAGAATATATGCCAAAGTTTAACTATAACCCTGGTCCCAAAAAACAATCCTAGTACTATAATCTAGGATGTAACAGTGCAACATAGAACATGTGAACCCCTCTACATTGTTATGCTTGTGTTGAGAACTTGATATTCAAATCGAAAATCACAGAATCTTGATGCAAGAGCAGTTGACAGATAATGCAGGAGTAGAAAATAATTCACTCATAAGAAAGAAGCACAGAAGTGCATAAATGATAGGTTCAAAGGGGAAGAGAGTACCAGAAGTCAGTACAACCCGGAATGCTAAAAACAAGGGGTAGAGCAAACAAAATCACCAAAGAGTAGCACTACAAACAATGCAAATGAGAAAACAGAGAAACACCCAAACAAAGTTAATAGCACCAAAGAACGCATCCTAACAAGAAATGAAATCTCAAGCTTATATGCCCTGTTTCTTTTTCATTTTTCTTTTTTCTTTTTTTTGGTTTTGATTTTTTTTGGTTTTTTACTTCTAAAGATTAAATTCGGGATTGATCAGGTTCTCACTTGGCCATCATGACCTTGACGAATTCCTCATAGTTAATCTGGCCATCCCCATCCACATCAGCTTCACGGATCATCTCATCAACCTCTTCATCAGTGAGCTTCTCGCCTAAGTTTGTCATGACATGGCGAAGCTCAGCTGCAGAGATGAACCCATTCTGATCCTTGTCAAACACACGGAAAGCTTCTTTCAGTTCCTCCTCAGAGTCGGTGTCCTTCATCTTGCGAGCCATGAGGTTAAGGAACTCTGGAAAGTCAATTGTCCCATTTCCATCAGCATCGACTTCATTGATCATGTCCTGAAGCTCAGCCTCAGTAGGATTCTGTCCCAACGACCGCATGACCGTTCCAAGCTCCTTGGTAGTAATGCATCCTACACCAAATTTATAAACAATCACATGAAGCTTGAAAAACATATGGCCCTGCTCATCCCTTATGTTGCAATTAGGTCAATAATAAAATATGTTCTGGAAAATAGACATCAAAGGTCATTCTTTTAAAGAAAAGGCAAGCAAAGTTGCTTTTACAGGCAGGTGAAGCAGCATTCTAACACATTGCAGACCAAAAAAACAGAAGTGCTCCAACAATTTTGGTGTCCAGATGAACATTTGGAATTATGATCCAAATGAAGAAATGTATCATTGCATTTGTTTGTAGCACAAACTATCCATAAAAAGGTCACCACAATTCCTCAATGAATTCAATTAGAAAAATCTAAAACAAATTTAATCACTCCATCCCTCAGATAAAGAAATGAAATTTAATCCCATGAATACAAAAAGTTTCAAAGATTTCAGGGAAAGAAATAAAATGCTACAGGTTGATTATGGTTTACTATTCCCAAGCATAGCTAAGTGCAAAACTCACTGAATACAAAAATCACATTTCCACAAAAATCATAGTGAAATCTGATCCAAAATAACACTGAACACAACTGCACATTCATGTGCACAATCTAACTTCTCTATTCATCAAAATCAAAACTTTCAAAGATAATCACACAATTTAGACATCCTTATAGGATATCAACAGAGCTTATCTATCATTATTTTTTTTTAAATACGGAACAAATCATCAAGCATTAAAAAAAATCGAATCAAATCAAATCAATCACCCGAGAACAGGTTAAAGGTCAACGTGGATGCGGATCACAAAATCCCAGCTCATAAATCAAGCAATCACACATCAGAATCAGATAACAATCAACAAATCCCAACACATAAAAGCAAAACATTTCAAAACAATAATCAACAACGAATAAGTGTTTAGATCAGAGACTGTGATATCAGAATCCCGACAATATATTTCGATTGTGCGTATTAAAAGGAAGAGCTGACCATCTCCATCCTTGTCGAATAGGCTGAAGGCTTCCTTGAACTCAGAGATCTGATCGTCGGTGAGCTGATCCGCCATTGTGAGAGGGAGAGCGAGGAGAGATTGGGAGCAGAAAAATCAAAGGGAAAGAGACGAAGAAGAAAAGAAGAAAAAGGAGAAAGTGTTATGTGTCAACGAAGAAGCTTGGGGGCGAATGGGCTGTTATTAATAATAAAATAGTTATAAAGACAGCAAAAGAGTGAGGCATCTGATGCTTTTTCTTTTACTTTTCTTAGATTAATTTCAAATATTTGATTTACAAGAAAGTCCGCAATCAATATTTGTGACAACTCAGTTTATAGGTGTCAAAGACCTTGTGGTCAAGCGACATAGATGTGGCCCTCCCAAGTGAGAGGTTACAAATTCGATCTCCAGGGGAGGGCGTTGGCTCGTTGTGCTTTAGTAGGTTGAAAAAGTATGAACACTCTCATGTTTATTGATTTGTTGTAATAAATTTTATTTTGGTGTGTTGTGAGAGTTTATACGCAAACTAGTCATCGATGATAATAAATTTCTCAACAACGAACTTGGTTAGTGTGAGTGGCAATGCACTATTACCCTTTAAGATATGTCGGGAGTTCAAACCCTCTATTGTATGGAAAATCAATATGGCTAGCCCCTTAATTGGTCGAGTCGGTGCGAACTGATATTTGGTTAAGTATGGTACGGACATCTCGTGACCTAATAAACAAATATATGCAATTTGACTACATACTGTACATAATTCATGGTTATGTAAGGTGTCCGATCGGTACTAATGAGGATTAGTTTGAGTGTGGTACGAACATCTCGTGGCCTAAAAAAAAAAGGCAATTCGACTACATAAAGTACATAATTCATGGTACAATATACATAATTTGACTTCATACCAAAAAATAGTGAATTTCTCCGTTTATTTATATTTAAACGTCTTTTTTGTGATTAATTGGATATTAGCCTTTGTTGTTTCACATAATTGACTCATGTGTTAAGATAGTTTGAAATTTTTATTTCGATTAATATTCAATTTAGTCATAAGTTATATTGGTTTACCCTATTGAGTAGTCGATTATAGTTGTTTTACTAAATTTAGTCATTGACTATAGTTTTCTCAATTTAGTCATTAATTTCAACCGTCGGTGACTTAATTAGGTAAAATCATCGAAGTTAAGGAGCTAATTAAGCATAAAATATTTATGATTAAATTAAAAAAATTACTATAATTGATGATTAAATTAAGTATTAACCCTATATTTTGATAGGATAATGCTCCTTTATGTGGAAATATGGGAAAACATATGAGTTAGAAAGAAAGAGATGCTACAAATTCTCATGTATTGAAAAATAATTATTAAGGATTTGGTTTTAGGCCCAACAAACTATTAAGCCCAGAAATAGCTTTCTTCTTCTCCTTATCCAAAGAGCTGCAAAGCCCATAACGTCCTATTTAGGAAAATTTATTTTTTGATTCCCGTTCCATTATGCAACCAAACAAATCCCGTTCCGTTACTATTCTAAGTAGATAGTCAGAATTAAACCTCAAAATCATGAGTATTTCAAACAAAATAAATAACTAAAATAATTTTCTTTTAATAATGGGAGAACTTCATAACGGCTAATCAAAATTGTGGATTGTCATGGTACATAACTCAATTCAACGAAAGTAAATATAAAAAAATGTAATGCCAATGATAACTTAGGAACGTAAAATGAGCATTACTACCGCTTATAACGAATTTTACCATATAATATAAAAGAGAAAAATGCAATTTTCCTTAAATAACGTCTCTTTTACTATTGTTAGGCACGAGAATCTCACGTGCAATTCACTGGCCCAGTCATCGCGATGCCCTCGTGAAATCTAAATACGAATTCAGAATCCGTCAAAAGAATCTCATCCGTTGCATTCTCAAGTACAAAAGGAAGATTCCGTAAGGGTTAACTTTGCCGTCAAAAACCCTAACGCCGTCATAGCTCGTACGTCACGAGGTTTCGGTAGGGAGTAAATGACCGTGCCCTCAACCAATGTGGACCCCAATAAGCCACAAGAGATAAGATCGTAACAACTAACCATACACGTACGGGTTAAGGCATTCCAGTAAAAGAATAGGGGCAAAACCGGAAGAGATCATTAAATGGGGACATACTGGGCATATGCTCTATAAACGAGGCAGACAACATAAAAAGATGACTCCATTGTCTTATAACTCGAAGTGATTATTTATTTATTTATTTTGCTTCAAGTCACGAATTGTCGTGAACGGATTTAATTGTAAGAGATATCTTTAAGTCTGTAGCATATTTAGCAATAGTTATACTGTGGATCATAGTCTACAATGCATTGTGAATCATGGGTCATGGATGATACTGCAATTATGTTGAACTGATATTGCAGTTATGTTGAAAGAGAATTGCAGTTGCGCGGAACAGATGTCGTTTCATCCGTCTGGAACTGCAGTTGTGTTAAACAGATACTGCAGTTGTGTTGAACTGATGAACAATCTCTGTTCCGTGCAACTGCAGTTTCCTTTCAACACAACTGCATTATCAATTCAACACAACTACAGTATCATTTCAACATAACTGCATCAGCCATGACCATGGTCCATAATGCATTGTGGACAATGGTCCACAGTATAATTTGCGCATATTTAGACTAATCTATATTCATATTTGATTGGCTCAATTAAATGTTAGAGTACTGGGCATATTAATTTTTCTATACAATAAAAGGTTTAAACTCCTAATTTATCTTGATGGAATAAAAATGTACTGTGACTCACGTCAATCAAGTTAGTTAAAGTGATTTTTAATAAAATAAAGAAAAAATGGAACTCCATAATTTAATATTGTATTAAGGAGTACTTAAATTTCAATATACTTATTAAATATTTTAATTCCTCGATGATGACAAAGAAAGGCTAAATAGTAATGAGACATTATGGTAGGGTAGTTACTGACTGATGTCTCTAGATTATGTTTACTGGACTATTATAATGTCTCCACGGAATATTATATTCTATGCACAAATTTATTTTATTTTTGTTTAGGAGAAAAATTTGTAGCTATAATTTAATGATGTGTATAAAGTTTTATTTTTTTTGTAATAGTTCACAAATCACACATGAGATGTATATTATTTATTGAAATATCGTGCAATGAATTCGACTAACAATATGGTAAAAGTCAAATGTATGACCTCACAGTACAATAATCATAGTTCACTTATTTACCACATCTTTTGGAGGTTTTATTTTTTGTTTTTGGTGACACTACAAACTCGCTGTCACTATTCGAGAACATGCACAAAGATATTAACAATAATTAAAATTGTGATATTCTAAATTTATAATGGAATAATCATGCTCCATTCACTTATATGTCCCTTTTGGAGCTCTATGTAGGGTGTGTTTGCAAGAACAATTAGAGCAGTACACAATGTTGTGTTGATAGGTTACACTTTAATTAATTAATTAGAGTGATATAAAATGTTGTGTATATGGTTTATATGTTCAATTTTTTTTTTCAATTTTATAATTAATTTCAACACTGCGTTAAAAATGAATGAAGATTTGTAATATATATTTGTAAATTTTAAATAAATAAATAAATTATTTGTATTTTAAAATTATATATTTTTGAATGGGAGGTTGAAATTTGAAAATTGTAAATTTAAATTTTAAATGCTTAAAATATTGTATTATATTTTAATAAATAATTTAAAATCCCTCATCATATGCACCCAATTTGATAAATTAGCTGTTAACAGCAAAATGACAATTTTGATCCACATGTTTAATTTCTACCAATTTTGGTCCACGACTATTGTTTAGTACCAATTTTGGTCCCGCGACAACTGTTTTAGTGCAAAAATTAATCGCGTCGGTCACCCATTCGTTTAAAACGTGCCGAAATATAACATTTTTAAAAAAAATTTCGTCCTTTTCAACTCAATATCCTAATTTGAGCATGAATACAAAGATTTAAGGCCTAAGATCGATCACAATTCACAATTCTCCTCCTCAAATTAAGGTAAAATGAGGAGGAAAACTATAAAATTTGACCCATTTTAGGACTTGAATTCATTTATTCATACTCAAATTGGGATATTGTGTTGAAATTATGAAAATACCCTTAGCAATTTTAGATATTTGTACGTTTTAAACGGGTGGGTGATCGGCGCGATGAATTTTTTCACTAAAACAATAGTTGTGGGATCAAAATTGGTAGAAATGAAATATGTGGACCAAAATTGTCATTTTCCTAATAGTCGTGGGACCAAATTTGGTATTTGCTCATTCCATTTATGACAATAGTTTTATAGGTGATCCTCCACTTTTAGTCATTTTTTTATTAAGAACATCCATATTTGGTTATAGTATTATTATGAAATGATCGTTTTTGGTATTTCGTCAACAAATCGTTGAAATGTCTTTAAATACACATACGCTTAGATTTTTTTATACAAAGTATGTTGGCCCACTATATTTTTTATATTATTTTTTTTTTTGAAAAAATTTATAATTGAAGACATAAATGTCATTATATTTAACGATATTTATACTGTTTTGTTGATAGAGTACAAAAAATGGTAATGTCACAATAATACTTGAATCAAAAGTGAATTTTCGAATAGAAAAATGATTAAAATTAGATTGTCACATATAAATCTAATAAAAGAATAGAATTAATTCTAATTTTTTAAATTGACTTTAACAAATTAAATACAAATTCATCAAATTCGTTACGGGCTCATCCCTAATAAGTGGTAAAAAAAATAGAATTAATTCTAATTGTTTAAATTGACTTTAACAAATTAAATACAAATTCATCAAATTCGTTACGGGCTCACCCCTAATAACACCCACTCACACATGACATTTATTATCTGATTAAAAATATATCCTCTCTAATCTTTTATCTTATTTTTATTATTTTATACCCATATTAGAGATGTCCTAATACGATGATATACCTAATACTATATATATAAGCATAGGTGTCGATAACTCGATACATGCAGAAAATCACTTTGTGGTTTGGATCC
>CM008339.1:12431278-12442848 GCA_002525835.2 Ipomoea batatas
GGGTAACATGTAACCACTTGATGATGTATAGGCTATGTGTTTGACAAATCTAGCTGAAAAATAACTATGAGCTAGAAGCGGGAAACTGAAGAGTTGTTAAACTAGCTTATTATGCTTAAAATTGTTTGGTAAAATTAGTTTTTGATAAGCTAATAAATGTAAAAAAAAACTAAAAATGACATCTTCATAAAATTTAAATAGTTTTAAATTTAAAAAGAGTTAATACCACAAATAGTCCTCTGACTATTGTGCTAGCACTCATTTTAATCCTCGACTTTTAATTCGACCATAAATGGTCTCTGACTTTTATTTTTGATCACAAATAGTCCTTTATTAAAATTTCTGTTAAGTAGGTGTTAAATTTAAGGGTATTATCGTCAAATTGATATATAATGGTGTTAAAATAAAATTGTTTAGAATTTATCACCAACAAGCATAATTGAAACAATTAACAAATATAAATACTCCTAAATAAAAAGACAATACACCTTATTCTCGTAATTATGCATACAAAATGAAGATTTAATATTAGAGCTATCTATTTTTAATTTAACAAACAGATTAAAATTGAAGAAATGTTTTTCAAAATCCTTGCTCCCATCATCTTCATGGTTGTTCATATATGGCCGATTAATAGTTTTCACTCTTCATTAATCGATCAAACATTTTGTTTGGGACACAACTGAAGGCTGCCACCTCTGAATTAATTAATATAATTAATCAAGTACAAATTACGAACATTAATCATGAATTTTTATTTAATTTATTCATTTATGTGATTTGTCACGTCCACTTTTTGAAGAAAAAAAAATTTTGTCACGTCCATTTTGTTTTTATATTTATTAACTTAATGTTTATTAATAATGTTTGAAATTAATTACGTTGTCATATAATTCTCAAAAAGAAGTAATCATAATAATATTAATCAGTTTGACGATATTACCCCTAGATTTAACACCTATTTAACAGAAATTTTAACAGAGGACTATTTGTTGTTAAAAATGAAAGTCAGAGGGCCATTTGTGGTCGAATTGAAAGTCGAGGACTAAAAAGAGTACTAGCTCAATAGTCAGAGGACCATTTGTGGTATTAACTCATTTAAAAATGTTTGTTTACATATTAAAATTTAACATTTTGTAATGAAACCATTAGCATAATCATGATCTAGCATCCCATAATGAAATAGCAATATTGTTGTGAATATCCTAATCTCAATAGAGGTCTCACTTAAATTTTTGTTGATGGAGATATTACTATTTGAATCTTGAAGTTCACTAGGCGATATGTAATCTGGATGCTGCTCAAACACATTAAACATCATGTCATCTTGCGAATTCTAAAGTTTTAATGAGTTTTGTAGACTTTTTAATATGAAAAAGTTTTTAAAAATTTATAAACGTTTGTAATACAAAATTTTATAGACCCGTACAAAATTTATGAAATTCTAAAAGATTTTATTAAAGTTTAGAAAGATTATGTGAATGCCATTTAAAATCTATTGCTTTAAAAATCTTTGGAATCTACAAATGTCTTGCTTGAATACACTTTAAAAATCATTTTTTTCAGAATACATAGGTCTATGCTGTGTTTGGCAGAACTTATTTAGGAGCTTATAGCTTATTTTAAGCTACTAATAAGCTATAAGATTTGTTTGGTAATGCTCTCAAAATAAGCTAGTAGCTTAAAATAAGAGCTTATTTTGAAACGCTACTTCAGGTAGCTTTTTAAAAATAAGCTAGTAGCTTCTTAACTTTTTTCCATCTTTATCCTTATTATTTTAAATAAATGACATCATTTATCCATCCCAATTAAAACTCTATTTTTTTCTTCAATAAGTTTCGTTGTAATTTTAATTTGATATTTGTGTTTGAACAATAATTTTTGTATGAACTAATTTTATGAATTATAAACATTTTGTTTTACTTTATATATTTTCAAATATATGTTCTTCTCTATAGTTTATTAAAATATATTGATTTCATTATTTTATATTTTAATATGTAAACAAACTTATTTAAATTTTATGAAGATGTTCTTTTTAGTCTTTTTACATTTATTAACTTATCAAAAAGCTAATTTTACCAAACACTTTTAAGCATAACAGCTAGCTTAATATCTCTTCATATTTCAGCTTCGAGCTTATAGCTTTTCAGCTTTCAGCTACTTTTCAGCTTTCAGCTATCATTTCAGCTATGTTTGCCAAACATAGCCTATAAAATGAGAATAGGTCTCACAATTGTCAAATTTAAAATTATTTGGTTCTCCATTTATCTTAATTTGTTATTTTAGTTAATTTGGTTAAATTCTAACCTAAAATTGGGAGGGTAAAGGATGTCATTTATTTAAAATAATAAGGATAAAGATCGAAGAAAAAAAAATAAAAGCTACTATATCTTATTTTTAAAATATTACTAAACAGATATTATAACTTATTAGTAAATTAAAATAAGTTATAAGCTTCTAAATAAGCTCGATTAAATAGAGAGTTAGGTAAATCATGCTCTTACACAAAAAATAGTCCACCACTACACCACTCTCTTTCCGAAGCATGATCAAAGTAACTGTGATGTTAAAATAAGTGATTATGCTTCTTACTTTTTTTTTTTTTTTTTTAAATATACTCAAAATTTTGTTCAACAAAAAATTGGAATTAGAAAAGATACTAGAGAAATTTGATTTGCTAAATAGTAGGGAAATGTTCTAAATTTTTTATAATTAAATGATCCGGAGTACTATTTTGGTTGGTTATTGATTAATTAAGAAGTTAAAAACTGAAATAAAACAGGCTTTAATTTAGAAACTTTCTAATTATTTAGAGTAGAACTGTACCCCTAATTGCATATCCAATACATATTTAGATAACTTTGAACGATAAATAAAATTAACTCAACATGATATATCAATTTTCTTGATTGCTGCGATGTACTTGGCTAGTTTAAGTTGATTTAGTCTACCCAATATTAAAAAAGATTTATTTATTAATCAAATGTCTATAGGGGTGAATGTGGTATTATTCTTTTACATTTCTTTTATATGATCAAAGTAACTTCCATTTTTTTTGGTGATAAAAGGCAACATGTAACCACTTGATGATGTATAGGTTCAGTCGTTATACCGTGGACCATGCTCCATGGTTGATATTGCAGTTGTGTTGAACTGGTAGTGCAGTTGTGTTGAAAGGGAACTGCAGTTGTGTGGAACAAAGACCATTTCATACGTCTAGAACTGCAGTTGTGTTGAACTGATATTGCAGCTGTGTTGAATGGATGAAACGACCTCTGTTCCGCGCAACTGCAATTCCCTTTCAACACAACTACAGTATCAGTTCAGCACGTACAACTACAGTATCAGTCATGACCATGGTCCACAATATCACTTGCGGTATAAGCTATGCCGGCTATGTTTGACAAACCTAGCTTAAAAGTAGCTAAAAAGGTATAAGCTAGAAGTTGAAAACTGAAGAGTTGTTAAATTAGCTGATTATGTTTAAAAATGTTTGGTAAAATTAAATTTTTACAAGCTGATAAATTAAAAAAGACTAAAAAAAGACATCGTCATAAAATTTAAATAGTTTTAAATTTAAATAGGTTTATTTACATATTAAAATTTAACATCTTGAAATGAAACTATTAGCATAATCATGATCTAGCATCCCATTTTAGTCCAAAAAATTTAAAAATCGGTCAACGTAATAATATATAATAATTCTTTATCAGAAATTTTAGCCTTCTTTCTCATTCCTTATCATTCCTTATTTATGGCTAAAATTGACCAAATATTCAAAATATGATTCTATTCTTTATTATACACGAAAATTAATTAAATATTTTATTCAATTTCATTCATGTATGGATTCCTTATTTATTAATGAAATATAAATAAACGACTGGCGGTGCACGAAAAAAATGATAGCATTCAAATTACTTTAATTATATTTCAAACAACTATTTACTATTTATATTTTAATTACTTTAATTATATTTTAATTATATTAAAAATGATGTTGAAATAAACGGTCAAGTTAATGAAATATTTTATTCAAATTAGTATATGATGTATATTATAGTATTAAAAAAATATTACTATATTATGTTAATGTATGTAATTAAATTCCTCTCATGATAATATTCAAAAAAAAAAATTCAACAATCAAACTACTATATGATGTATATTATAGTATTAAAAAAATATTACTATATTATGTTAATGTATGTAATTAAATTCCTCTCATGATAATATTAAAAAATAAATAAAAATTCCAACAATCAAATTACTATATGATGTATATTATAGTATTCAAAAGAAATATTACTATATTATGTTAATGTACATAATTAAATTTCTCTCATGATAATATTCAAAAAAAATTCCAACAATCAAATTACTATATGACACATATTGTAGTATTAAAAAAATTACTATATTATGTTTAATGTACGTAATTAAATTCCTCTTAAGATAATATTTTAAAAAAATAAAAATTCCAACAATCAAATTACTATATGATGTATATTATAATATTAAAAAAATATTACTATATTATGTTAATGGCGTAATTAGATTTCTCTCATGATAATATTTTTAAAAAAAATTCAACAATCAAATTACTATATGATGTATATTATAATAACAAAATTTTTATTATAACAAATTTTTTTTTCGTGCATTAACATAATATAGTAATATTTTTTAATATTATAATATACNCATTCTCGTCGGCGGAGGCGTTCTCGAACGAGTCGGACCGCCTTAGCTGTCTCGCCGGCGTCAGGACGTGGTTCCTTTCGGTTATCATTCTCCACGTGTTCTCCAGCGTCTCGTGCTGTTTCGGCCTCGCCGCCGGCAACCTCAGACCTTTCGACGGCGGTTTTTGATCGGCGATTGAGAGTGATTTCTCCGCCGCATCCCACCGGAAAAGTCCGATTTCATCTCCCAGCGGCGGAGCAACGGCGAAATTAGAATAATCGCCGGCGCCGCCGCCGTCATCATCTTCACTCACAGCTACAATAGAACCGTTCACCTCCGCCGCCGGTTCGTCCCTCAAAACCACGGCGGCGTGGATGCTCTCCTCAAAATCCGGTTTGAGCTCCAGCTCAGCAACGGCCATCAGACGGTTCAAATCCGGCGCGGGAGGAGTCCTGGCCGTTACTAACAACCTCCGGAATTCGCGGGGGTGCAGTTGCATCGATATCTCATCTTCAACAACCTCCCGTTGGAACCGCGAGGCAAGAACGATGGCGATGATGATAACGTTAATGGCGACGTAAAGGTACAGCGGCCTGAGGCACGCCGTGAACCCGGTCCAAACCGCCGAGACATCATGCACGAGAACCGGAACGCCGGCTTTCATCGCCATGGAAACCGACACGGCTCCCGCGGAAATCAACAGAATCTTCAGATACCGAATCACATCGATCATTTTCTTTCGTTTTTTCTTTTACACTCAGAAACCAGTGAATGAAGCTTAATGGAAATGGCGATATGATGAGGGTAACGAAAGCTAAGCATGGAAGTATATATATATTATATAGATATGGACGAGTCATGATGCCATGATGAAATCTGGGCCGTTGAGAGATGGATCACTTGACATGGGTCGGGTCGGGTCGATCTGCAAGACGTAGAAGCGCCATTTGTACAACAATTGTACGTAGTAGAACTCGGATGGGCCCACGTGTGGGATCAACGAGTAATTGAGGTTGTTGACTTGTTTTTAAGGATAAGGTCTTTTCCTTAGCGCAGTAATTCATTTTTTAGGAGAAAAACAATTACGCATATATAAGTAAATTTAAGTATATACGAGTTCGAACCCTCTCATATGGAAAATTAGACTAGTCTAAATATGGTACGAGTTTAAAAGTGTCTTCTATAGTTAGGGTCTGCTCAGGACACTTAGTGATCTGACAAAAAAAAATTGTGTTAAAAGTTTTTAACAAAGAGAAGAATTTAATCTCTAAAATTCATATTAATCACATAAAAATTTGGTAAAATAATGTAATATATGTGACATTGTTAAGAGTTCACGCGTTAACATTACGTTACATTTGAAATTTTTTTAAAAACAACAGTATTAAATTTTTTAATAAAAAAGACGAATTTAATCTCTAAAATCAGTACTAATCACGTCAAGATTTGGTAAAATAATGTAATCTATGTGACATTGTTAATAGTTCACGCGTTAACATTACGTCACAAGTGATAAAGTTTTTAAAAACGGAATGTAATACGGTTCTTTAAAGTCTTAGATTGCACAAGTTTCTTTTAAAGACAAAATTTTTGAGTGATTAAAAATTTATGAATTCCCAAATCTAATGAATTTTATTACTTTAACCAAACATAATTTACACCACAAGCTTGAAAGTTTGGCTCCCCTTCATTATTATTTTACCGTTTTCGTAATAAGTAAATGACATTATATTTGTCAAAATGTTTCTATGTTGACGTTCCGCACATTATGATAGTCAACGAGACAGATCGTCAATTTTACCTTAAATTGATCGGTCAATTAAATTGCGAGTATAATTAATCACTATTATTGAGGTGGCAAAATCTTTCTAAAATTGCCAGCTAGATCAACTAGTATATACAATACACTCATGACTTCTCAGATGCCATTTCTGTCTTCCTATTTCATCTTCTTTTTCCCCAGAGAGTATCAATGACTATTTTACTCAGCAAATTGGCACTGGGAAGTGACCACAACGGTCAAATTTCTCAACTGACCGTTAGCAGCGGCGGCGCTTTTTCACCGGAAAGTGATGCCAGCACGGTGGTGGCTCCCATGCCCCCACTCCAGCTGGTTGTGGTGGCTCCCGTTGCCGACCACTGGCTTTTCATCGGAGAGCGATGCTAATATTTTTTTATATGGAAAAAAGTTGTGGAGAAAGTAACTGATCATAAGAACATGCATATTAGAGTTCGACATGTGTAACTATGTGACAAAATTTAATAGAGTTCGACATCAATCCAATTTGACTGGTATTGATATTTATCATATTGAACGAAAAAAATTATTGAAAATGTAAATGAATATATGTTACTTGTATACTTAGATTGGATGAATGCAAATCTTATGTAAACGAGTCAAAATCAAAAAGCGATCGACATCTGTATTTAAGTGTTTAATTGATATTGACTTTTATCAAAGTTTATCACAATAAACGAAAAGAATTGCACAAAAAAAGTAATTGAAAACATGTTATCTAAGGATGAACATGGATCTGGCAAATTTGCTTTGATCCAATATCCAATTGTCAAAAATGAATGGGATGAAGATTCACATAGTAAAAATCAATATTATTGAATATAGATTTTACTTTTAAAAATTTATTAAATTCAATATGCTCTGATCCATTAATTATTTGTTACCAAAACATTATCGTCATTATATATATATACAGACAAGTATAACACTCTCACGTAATGTGACAAAATGTAATAGAGGTTGGCTTTGATTAATGTTGATTTTTATCAAATTTTATCATGTTGGAGAAAATGTATATACCAGAATGATTATAATAGAGACGAATATAATAGTTCCATATGTTGGTGGTTGTGTCCCACTGCCCACAAGTAACAACTGGCATGAGAGCTAAGGTACTGAAGTTTGAAAATGAATTAATAACTAATAAATAACAATTGGAAAATATTTATCTTCATGCATTTTTCATGGCTTAGCATCCCTTAATGCTATTTAGTTAATTGCTTTGCATCTACAGTATTTTTTAAAAGAAAAAATGGCATCTTCAGTTTTTGTATTTATACAAAATAATGATTTTAGTCCTTCAGTTGTTGGTGTAAGCATTATAAATACTTCAAATTTTTTATAAGGTGACAATTTTGGTCCCTCACGAATAAAAATAGTTAAAGTTTGCCACATAATTTTTATATTGCATGTGTGTGAGCGTGTAGGTCAATATAGGGACAAAAAGAGTGGTTGAGTGGGCGAACATGATTGTCGTACTTGACGACGGTCATCACGAGTTTGATCTTGTCAACACCTATCACAAGTAAATTCTACTCATTTGTAGATCCAGTGTAAGAAACTAGACCAAATTAATATCGACAAAAATTAAATTCGTGACCTGGCCTTAGAGCATGGGAATTATACTCTATCTACTTGGTCACGCCACTACTCCGATTTTTTTTAATTCTTTAAAGAAATACTTATAGTGTCTGTCGGTATGTTTGGAAAATTCTAATGGGCCATGAAGGAATTGACTAATGATGGAATATGGGAATATTAGAGACGTTTATGTTACTTTTTCATTAGCTTTATCATGGTTTTCTTAAATGAAATTTTTACTACTTTATCTTAACTATTAAGGTTGATGACAATAAAGGTATCCTATATATATTCCCTTTTGATTTTTGAATTTGTTAGGTAGAACAACCTAAGATATAATATAACAAAAGATATAATATAACAACATAACATTTAAGATTCTATGTTTTTGTATAAATTAAGGTCAAACTTAGGCTATAACATTATTCATGCATTGAATGAATGTGAGCATTATTGATTGTTGTTGGAGTTTCTAATCGCACTTCATTCGCGGTATGAATGTGAGCATTGTGTTTGCATTTTTGTGCATGTCAATTTATATCAAAACTCCAACTCTCAACTATTGAGACATTCGTACTTGATTTTTTAATTATATTCTCGAGGATAGATATATATAGTCCCTTAATTAACTTGATGAAAGAATCAGTTAAATATCAATATTTGTTGCTAGGTGACAAAAGCTCAACCCTCAATTATATATATAAAATGTGAATGGTTATTTTATATAACTTTCTGCAAGCACTTACCTATGTGTTTGCGTGTGCACTCTTTTTTAAGGGTTTTTTTGTTTTTTTTTTTTTTTTTTTTTTTTTTTTTTTTTTTTTAAGTGTCGGTGTGAGAAACAAAATAAAAGAGTTGAGAATTCTTTATTGAAATGAGGATCTCTTTGAGCCTTAACTCGTCAATCTAAAAGCAAGAAGAAGCTCGTTTCGAAGATAAAGACGTAAAAAGGATAGGGATGAGGTACAACTGGTTAAAGAGTTTAAAAGTGTTTTGAACTAAAGGCTCCCTAGATATATATTTTTTGTGGTCATCTTAACTAAAATGTCTACCATCATAGTTCACGTAAACGTATGAGACAATATAGATAGAAAAACAAAACCAAAATTAATGTAAATTAGAGCAATCTAGATCATACAATACCAATCATGATTAAATTCAGTCAATTAAGTGATAGCACGGTGGAAGAAGACCGTCGTCGGTGGTCGGACTGTACCACCGCCCTTTTGCTAGG
Organism: Ipomoea batatas; assembly: GCA_002525835.2. Taxonomy (NCBI): domain Eukaryota; kingdom Viridiplantae; phylum Streptophyta; class Magnoliopsida; order Solanales; family Convolvulaceae; genus Ipomoea; species Ipomoea batatas. The sequence continues at coordinate 12,440,578 of CM008339.1, forward strand.
TCTTTGCCACATTGTACAGTTTCTAACCCTCATACTACGGCATTATTTCATGGATTATATATTATTTATTTATTCAATTGTATTGGTTCACAGTCTAATAATCTTCAAATAAAAAAAAAATTGATATTAACTCGGCTTGGATTAATTATTTGGGTGTGTTCGGTTACACATGGGAATCAAAATGAGAATCAAATACTTGGTAATTATATAGTTTTGGTGAAAGTATTTTGTTTGGTAGTAAGATGAAATTGGAGTGATTACCAATTTTGATGTTTGATTATGTATAACAATAAATGTTTTAAAGATACAAAAATAGCAAATCAAGGTAATTGATTCTACTATAATGACATCTAAAACACCAATATGAAAAAAAAAAAATCAAAAAGTGCTAATCCGATCTTAAAAATAATATATTACCAATTAGGGAATGAGTTAATAATTGAAGGGGTAATCAAATTTTATAGTTGTGTTTTAAAATTTTGTCAACCAAACACTAACTATGATTTTGATTTCCATTCCTAGTGTGTAAACACGTGAACTAAACACACCCTTTATATTATTGGCCTTTACCTACTTGTAATTTAGGTGAACTATATAGGCTTTTGCGCTTTGTGTAATAACTCACAAATCATATGTCAGAGGGGAATCAAAAAAATGTGACTACAAAAATTTTGTTTAACCAGTACCCATTTTTGGCTTTATAATACTTGTTTTGAACATATATATAAAAAATGTTGATGAAGAATAATTAAGCTTAACCTACCAGATTAGGACTAGCTAACAGCCACGTGCATCAGTGCATGCATGGGTTCATTGTTTTGTACCGTCGTTAAATAATTACAAGCATATAATAATTATTAATTATTTTTTTGTCACATCACGAGGTGTCCTGTGCAGGCTCTAACGGTAGGAGACATTTTTAAGCCCCTATCATACTCAGACTAATTCATGTTCGCATCGGACTGACTCAATTAAGGAGCAATGTGCTGGCCAGATTAGTTTCTCTATACGAGAGGAGGTAGAACTCCCGGCCTATTTTAATGGACGAATGTGCACGGTCACTCACGCCAACCAAACTAGTTAATTATTAATCATTTTTTTTTTTTGTGTTCAACGTTGACAGTCGAAATCCATGAATTTAATTATACTCTGTGTTTTTTTCTTCAAAAAAATATTATTTCTGTCATATACTCTATTTATTAATTAAGATTCTTTTGATTCTTTGTCGGTTGAGGAACATACACTTGCCAACCAAAATAAAAATCTATGCCAAAGGGATGAATCTACCTAGAGAGCTAATAGTATGTATGCAATGGACCAATAATTGAAAATAGAAATTCATGAAAACTCAATTTTATTTTGTTTCAATAATTTAAAATATTTAGAAAATAGCAGGACGCTACCGTTCTCTGAGCACAACATGTCTTCAACCCATGATTTACTTTGGTGTACATGCTAGGATTAAGTATTTACGATTACACTAAAAGTTATAATTAGTAGTATGTGAATACATAACTTTATTTTTTTTATACGTGTATACTAACCAATGCGTGACAGGATGAAACTTGATCTTTCAAGTATGAAGTCTCCAATCAATAAAAACTCAGTAAACTTGGGGGCAATTAATTAACACCATACAAGTTGGTCAAACTGTTTTACAAATTCGACTCTCAGTGAAAGCGGCCTACTGACCTTATTGATTTAAGCTAGTCAAAGGCCTAATCGAAAATATCTTTCAAGATTTAATTGAGAAAAAGTTCCTTTTCACCCTTTTTGTGTCTGATTTCCCCTTTTCATATTCGTATTAAAGTTGTTCTAAGGTTTTGAATTGGAATATACACCCATACAGTATTCTTATTACACTTAAACTGATTTGAATTCTGCTCAAGTCATGCTCGTAACTCCCAATCTTAAATTACATTAACAATTAGTTTACTAAATATTTAAAGGTATTGAGTTTATGATAAATAATTTAAAAGTGATGGAGAGTGAGACTATCAACCACTTCTGTATAGAAACAAAATATCATTAACCACTATACGACCAATTTATTCATTTAGCTAAGAATGTTTTTGTCTTCCCCTCGAATTAGGTAACTATCCGAATTCAAACAAAACTGCTTCGAAGGTGTTGGAAATTCAAGATCCATAAAATAATTGGAAAAAAAATAGTGGGAAAAGAACAGGTGGCGGCATATGGACAGCGTAGGACCCACCTAACGGTAGAGTAGTTGCCCTTTTCTAACGGAATAAACTACCACTCTCTTACTAA
>CM008339.1:12443188-12457691 GCA_002525835.2 Ipomoea batatas
TCTCATCGTCTCACTGACTCACTACGAAGAACACGAATCCACTTTGATCAGACCTAAATTAGATGTGAACTTCACATATATTTGTACCACAAAATAATCACTTTTAATATTTTTTCCAATACCACTTCCTAGATCGAATTGACTTTACAATTTGGCGTGCATGAATGGTCTGTTTCCTTCTTTTAAAAAAAATAATTAAATTAATTCATTTCTAAAAGTATCATTTCGCTAGCTGCGTGGTTACATTTGCATACCCAAAATGCCACACACGAGTATCTCATTGGCATATATATGTAATTAACAGAAGAGCTCCAAATGTATAATTTTGAGTAGCAAAACTGTCACTTTCGTAATAAATGCCATTTTATCAATTTGCACCGCAGATTATCTTTAGACTTAGAATGAACTGGAAGCAACCAGAAAAGCAAACCCTAACCGTATCTTTTAATTTGATATCAGAGCTAGTTAAATTCTTACGACGGATCATAGATTCACCACTTCTATCTACATATTATACACATAACATGACTTGTTCATTGTATAATATAGAAAACATAAATATTTAATAACTACAATGTTTCAAATTTGACTCAAAACTATCCGAGTTTGTGATTGCTAGGTAAATATTTGTGTTCTAAAAAATAATGAAAGTATATATTTATTTTATATATAAATTATATGCTTGCCACAGATAATATTATAATAAATATGGAGCACCCAACAGATCAATTTAATTATCTGTGAATTTCTAGTACGAAATCTTGATCCAGTGGCTGTGCAAAGATCCTGGTCTGGAAGACTTCGTCAAATGCATGCTCTGTAACATCAAGTAGAAACTTCCTGATAACATGCATGCAATGTCTGAACCTACCTTAATCTTCACGTCTGTAAATAGAAAATACAAATGTTATCTTGAGAGGGTTGGTTATGGCCGGTGCTTTATCCAACATACACAAATTTTATCCACTTTCACACTTTATATATTTATATATTAGGTTTTTATTGCTTTTTTGACGAAAACGATGAAGAAAAACACATTCACACGCGCAAAACTTTCGTCACACAAATAAATTAGGGAATAGTAATAATTTTGTATTGTCACCAACAAATCCCACTAGATTATTGAGCAGGTGTACGTGATAACGTGACTTGATCGACGCCGCGATCTTTGTGTAATTAGTATGTACTTAGTGATTAAGTATGATTCGGTATCGGGATAACTCCAATCAAGTTATTAGTTAGACAGTTTAGCTTTCTTGATTTAAGTTATTCAACTTGAAAAATATTTATTGGCGTTATTAGTTTGAGCAGTCAGTTATATGTAACTTTTGAGTACTATTAACCCTTTTACATGTAGTATCTGTCCATATATATATACTTTCTTTCTTAACCTATTGAAGCCCAACGAATCAATATCTCTTTATAATATTTTGTTGGCTAGTGTCATTGCTAGCTCAACTAGACAATTAACTCAAAATAAATTGTGAAATTTTATTTTACACGTAATTTTAAAATGTAGAGTTTGAATCTTACCATGGTTACGCGAAAGGCACTCATCTAAGGTGACAGATACATATTATGAAATTGTGATTAATAGTGAGGGGCACTTGTGCAATCCTTATATTGTGGACCAATGTTTACAGTGCATTATGAATCCTGGTTCATGTGTATTTGTCTTAATTATATTGTAAGTTTTTGTATCTTGTATTATAAAATTTTATACCTTAAGAATATATGAATTCTGTACCTGAAACAAATTAGTAATTGTGTCATGTTATGGATTTCTGTGTCTTGGGTTGTAAAATTATGTGCATATGAACACAAATTATGTATCTAAATAAGATATAAAAAAAATAAGGACTTTTAATTTTTGGAAATCCGGAAAATGATTTTTGAAAATCATTTTCTGAATTTCCTAAGGTTGGTAAAGAATGAAAAATGTGAGTCAAATTAAAGGAAAATGAGTACTTGGTCAAATGAAAATATCCTTATTTTGTACCAAAATAACTTCTCCTCTTTGTCTGGGGGAAGTCATTTACCAATTTCCACACGACCACCAACATCGTGCTAGCGCTGCCACCATCACCACAACTACTACCATTATCACTATCACCGCCACCACACCACCATTGATAAGTGTTTATTTGTTCATATTTTTTTTTATATTAGATCATTTTGTCCATAGATTATTCTAAATTTCATAAGGATTAGTACTTATTTGCTTTATTTTCCAAGGAGTGAAGTGTTGGAAAGCTTAGGATGTAAAGATGCAAACCATGGAATATTTGGAGCAAAAACAAGCATTGAAAATTAATCTGAGCTCGTGGTGTTCATTCCCAGGAAGCTAGTTTTGCTTGCACTACTACAAAAAAGGCATACTACATCATCTAATCAATGTCAATTTTTTACTAACTGATGTAATATGTCAATAAAATAAAATAAAAAGAATATATATATTATTTATGACGCTAATTTTTGTAAAAAATTGGCATCATATGTTAAAAGAAAAATAACGTAAAGGCATACAATGTCGATTCTATGTGAACTGACGTCGTATGTTCTAATTTTTTTAAAAGAAGTAATTTAATATAACATACGATGGGGATGATTAGACCACACGTTCTCACTTGGGATGAGTTCTCATAGGAGCCTGACCCTATAACCGACATCGTATATTTTTATTAGTTCTTTAAATAAGATACCACTTCGGTTTTGTTTAATAACCAACATGGTATCTCTTTATTTTATTTAAATTAAAGTAATGAGATGACGATATTACTCTTGTCTAAAAGTGAGTGTCACCCAAAAATGTACCAGGAAGATAAAAAGTGTTCAAAATTTAATAATATGTAGTGTTTAAAGACAAGAGCAATAGTCTATGAGGAAATCAGGATCTCCGCTAGAATTAATTCAATAGAAATACAACAAACAATATACATATAACATTAACATATTATATATATACATTTCTTGAAGTTTGATCGAAACTCAAATTCATAACAATATATATACATAAAACAATAATAAGGGAGTTTGAGGTTTCACCGTGAAAATGTTAAACAGGAGTAAGGGTCTAGTTAGCCTAGGAGAAGTCAATCTCAATTACAAGTTTGATTCTCTTTTTGTTTTTTGTTTATTCTTGTTTTTGTTATTTCGTTTGTCGATTTAAAATTTGAGTGACAAAATTAAATTAAATATTCTTGTTGTGAATGATATAACAAGCAATGTATGTGATTGTGACACATATTCCAAGCATATACTAAATAGCTTTTAGAATTTTTTTAAAAAAAAAACATAGAAGTTCACAAAACATAAATTGAACATAATTAGTAAGCAAATGAATTCAAATCTACCAAAACATCAAATTTAATTGTAAAATAAAATAACCAAAAATTCCAAAACCCTAAATCCATAAAAAGAAAACATAACTTTGTAAATATAATGCTGTTTATATTTTGTAATTAAACATAATATTTAAAAAAAACCCATAAAATTCCAAAATCCAAACCAAAAAAATAGTTCAAAACGCCCAAGGATTCTCATGTTTGATCTCCTCCTCTTCCTCGGGCGACAAGTCATTCTTGATGTTGAATGTGTTTCTGATCTCCTCGGGGGTTTTGCCTGTGATCATGTCCGCAACTCTACGGACCAGCTTCTCCTGTAGCTTGCTTATCCCCAGATAGTTCGTTGCAATGAGAAGAGCGTAAAGCTCCGTCTGGTCCACCTCCACAAACTTCCGGTCAAACTCCTCCTTCTCCGCATCGGTTTTTCCGACAGCGGTGTGCACTTTGCAGTACTCGAGAATCTTCGCGAGCGTCTTTCCGTCGACTTTGAATAATGGAATGACAGAGGTTTCGCCCATGGTGGAATCCTCCAGGACGAACTTGATAGTGTGTGACAGCGCTACCACGGCCTCCGCCACCGCGAACTCCTCGCCGTCGTTGGCTCTCAGTGTCACCGTCTTCTCGCCGTTGTTAGCGCCGGAAGAAGACATGATGTCAGGTGATTTTTCTGGGGAGAGTGTAGATGGTTTTTTTTGATTGAGGATGCGAGAGACCAAGAGTGTCTGTGTGTATATATAGGGGGCGGTGGTCTGTTTTGCATGGGGATAAAGTATTCCTAGGATTTGTCAAATTTAGAAATCTAGAAATGATACCATATGCGGAGTATATTTTTTAAATTTTGAAAGAAAAAATTAAAAACTTTACTAATAAATACTCCGTAAAAAATGAAAAAAATCTGTAAATACCTTATTGATCAATTTCGTCTTGTGTGGTTGGTGAACTATTACACCGAACAACATTTATTCAATGTATATTTTATATAATTGCTACAAGTTTCAATTTTTATCCAAAAATAAATATTGTAAGTTATGATTATGAATATTACTATAAAAAAAAATAGGGTTCACTATATGTGTGTGTGTTTTGCAAAAATCCCGCGTAGCATATCATGCACCTTAAATGGTGGTCTAGGCGACTGACCAGCTAGGCGACCGACTAGGCTGCCTAAGCACCGCCTAGGCGCCGACTAGACCTCTTAGGCACCGAGTAGGCCGCCTAGTCGATTAACTATTGTTCCTTTTTTTTAATGGGTTATTTCACTCAAAACAACATCATTTTGAGCGAAATAATCTTAAATTGTACAAACTCTAGATATTTTTTTAGGTTAATATTTAATATTTTAGTATTAAATATTAAAGTATTATATAGTTTATAATTATTAGTCTTTAAAAATTAAAAATATTTAAACAAATTTTTAAAAAATAAAAAATATGCGGGCGCCTAGGCGTCGATTAATCCCTGCCTAGGAGCCAGGCGCTCCCCGAGTGCCCGAGCTGAGGAGCACCTAGCGATTTTTTCAACCATGATATAAAGTAAGATATAATATGGAGTATGTAGTATATTAGTTTTTAATTATTAATTTAATAAGTAATATTTATACAATTTAACTACCTAGTAGTTTTAAAATATTGTCCAATAATTTTTTTAAATATATTTTGAAGGCAATTTAACAATGAATTTTAATTGATAATATCAATTTGTAATTTCGTACAAGGTTAGAAATTTGTCATGGGCTCATCTAAAATTGATTTTTCTCGAATCCAGCTTGATGTTCGTCTTTTTTTTTTTAAATACTATTGACTTTGTTACAATGTAGTATCTATTCATACATACTTTCTCAACCTACTGAAACACAACGAGTCAACGCTCCCACTGGGGATCGAACCTATGACCTCTTACTTAGGAAGGCTACCGCAATGCCGCTTGATTATCTTCTTATTTTTTATTATTACATATTACGTCTCATAGTCTCAAACTTTTAAGAATGACAAAGTATGCATGTCGTACTATGTCTATAGTTGATGGGCTGTCAACTGAGTTACTATGATTTACATCATCCCAAATACTCTGTCAGGTCGAGATGTGGGGAACCCTTGGACTTGTAATTTAACCTTTTGGAAAGAGAATGTGAAGTTATTGAGAGTAAAAGTCGGGTAAATTTTGGAGTCTGTAGTATTTATGTTTGTCAAATTTAGAAATCTAGAATTCCTAATGCTACTTGTTCATGGAATCTTACAAATATCTAATTACAAGATACCATATACGGAATATATTTTAAAATTCTGAAAAAAAAAAACTTTACTAATACATATCCCATAAAAAATAAAAATTATTCCAAGCAATGGATGTAAACAAATTTTATTTCACAAAACATAAATTTAACAGAATTAATAAGCAAATCAAACTCATCAATCAATCCACCAAAACGTGAAATTTAATTTTAAAAAAATGTTCAAAACGCCCAAGCATTCGCCCTTTTGATCTCCTCCTCTTCCTGAGGCGTAAAATCATTCTTGATATTGAAAATCTTTCTAATCTCCTCGGGGTTTTTACCTTTGATCATGTCCGCAACTCTCTGGATCATAATATCCAACAACTCCCTTATCTCCAGATAGTTCGCCGCCGTGAGAAGATCGTAAACCTCCGCCTGGCCCACCTCCACGAACTTCTTGTCGAACTCCTTCTTCTCGGCATTACTTTTGCCATCCTCAGCGTGCACTTTGCAATACTCGAGAATCTTCGCTAGCGTCTTTCCGTCGACTTTCAGTAATGGGATCACAATGTCTTCTCCCAAGCCGCCGGCATCCTCCACCACGAACTTCACTGTCTGTGACAACATCGCCACCGACTCCGCCACCTCGAATTCCTCGCCGTCGTTGGCTCTCAGTCTCACCATCTTCTCGCAGCCGTTGATTCCCGAAGAAGACATGATCGATGGTAGATGATTCTTCTGGGAAGAGTGAAGAAACCGGAGAATTTGGGTCTTAAAGTTTCGCTCGCGGACTGATAACGATAATTGTACGGATTGGTGGGAGGGGCGCTGATGATGGTATTTATATAGGAACTTAGACACTGAATTAGGTTTAAACATTCCTAATTCTATACAGTTTCGATCATATATTCATAGTAGTGGTCTGATTTGATTTCCTAATATCATAAGGATTAAACAATATTTTTATTTTATATTTTTTAAAATAACTTTGTTTTTTTTTTTTTTACAAAATTAAATAACTTAACAATAGCTTTAGAAAAAGTTTTAACTTTAAATAACAATTTAAAGTTTAACTTAACAATTACTTTTCATATTTTCTAGTTGAACTTTAACATTTAAATACTTGATATAATCATTTTAAAAAATTTGACAATGAAAAAATTTCAAAAAAATAATAATGGTTGAATTTGAACTATTTTAAATATAGGAAATATTTACTTAAAAAAAATAGAACTGGCGGTTCAAACTGGGACCTTCCTAGTACCAAGAACTACTAGTTCGGAATCAGAACTGAACCATGGTAACCCGGCCGCTCCCACAAAAAGTCGAACTTGTAACCTTATGATTACAAAGTCAACAGTCCAAACAACTTGGTTGGGCCGGGGTTGTACCCTTGTTATTGATTAGTTTTTGTTATTGCATATTACGTGTCATAACTCATAATTACCAAACTCCTAATGATGGCATAGTAAACCGCGTCGTACCCCCTATTTCCTACGTCAAGTACTAAATAAGCGAGTCAAAGTACTATGAGCACAACTCAAGTTGAAAGAATTTAGCCTAAGTTAGTTATATAATAATTGATGAGATACTAAATAAGTGAGTTAAACTCTATGATTAACAATATAATACTCAAGTTGAAAGAATTGAACCCAAGTTAGTCATATAATAATAGAGATACTAAAAAAAGGGAGTTAATTAAACAAAATGAGCACAACTCAGGCCGAGAGAACTTAATCCAAATTAATCATATAATAGAGATACTAAATAAGTGAGTTAAACTATGAGCACAACTACAGTTTAAAGAATTGAATAAGGATTAGTCATACAATAATAGAGCTAATTAATGTTAATTCTAATGGAGGTTACGTATCTTTTGTGACAATTTCACGTTTAGTCTCAGACAATCATATTTGCCTTTAACTGCGGATGATTTGGTTCCTTAAATCATTTAGTTTCAGCTAAAAAGAGGCTACCTTAGTTTGAGAAGGTAAGGTGCATGTCTTCTGTTAGTTCAAAGGGGGTCAAATAGCACATCTTAAAGCACAACTTCAAAACAACATAAATCAAGAAGGACCTCCGTTAAAATTAACTCAATAGAAATACAACAAACTAAATGAATATAACATTAACATGTTATATATACATATCTTGAAGTTTGATAGAAACTCAAATTCATAACAAAATACATACATAAAACAAGGGAGTTTGAGGTTTCAACGTGCAAATGTTAGACAAGAGTAATTAAGTGTCTAGTTAGCCTAGGAGAAGCCAAACTCAATTACGAGAAGATGAAAGAATTCAGCAGTATGATACAAATGTAATTTAGGGCTCACTTATTTTTTACCCACCCCTATGCCTCTTGTGCTTTTTTTGATTTTTATTCTTATTTTCTTTTATCTCGTTTGTAAATTTAAAATTTGAGTGACAAATTTAATATATTTTTTTGTGAATGATATAACAAGCAATGTATGGGATTGTTGTACATATTCCAAGCATACAGTAAATAGCTTTTAGAAAGAAAAAAAAAAAGAAAAAAATAACATAAAAATTCACAAAACATAAATTGAACAGAATTAATAAGCAAATCAATTCAATCTACCAAAACCTCAAATTTAATTAAATATAAAATAAAATAACCAAAAATTCCAAAACCCTAAATCCATTAAAAAAAAAGAAGAAGATAATTTTGTAAATATATTAATGTTGTTTATATTTTGTAATTAAATATAATAATATAAACCCCCCAAAATTCCAAAATCCTAAACCCAAAAAATCTTTCAAAATAATGCCCAAGGATTCTCCTTTTTCATCTCCTCCTCTTCCTCCGGCGAAAAGTCGTTCTTGATGTTGAATGTCTTTCTGATCTCCTCGGGGGTTTTGCCTTTGATCATCTCCGCAACTTTACGGGCCAACTTTTCCAACAACTCGCTTATCTCCAGATAGTCCGTTGCCATGAGAAGATCGTAAAGCTCCTCCATTTCCACGTCCACAAACTTCTGGTCAAACTCCTTCTTCTCGGCATCGGTTTTTTCGACGGCGGTGTGCACTTCGCAGTAATCGAGAATCTTCGCGAGCGTCTTTCCGTCGACTTTGGATAATGGGATGACAGAGTTTTTGCCCTTGCTGGAATCCTCCACCACAAACTTGATAGTCTGTGACAGCGCCACCACGGACTCGTCCACCTCGAACTCCTCGCCGTCGTTGGCTCTCAGTATCACCGTTTTCTCGCCGTCGTTAGCGCCGGAAGAAGACATGATATCAGATATTTCTTCTGGGGGGAGTGAAGATGATTTTTTTTTTTTTTTGGATTGAGAATGCGAGAGACCAAGAGTGTCTGTGTGTATATATAGGCGGCTGTGGTCTGTTTCACATGGGGATAAAGTATTCCTAGGATTTGACAAATTTAGAAATCTAGAAATGATACCATATACAGAGAATATTATTAAATTTTGAAAAAAAAAATTTAAAAACTACTAATATATATTCCATAAAAATATAGAAAAAATCTGCAAATACCTTTTTGATAGATTTCGTTTCTCATGTAGGATTGGTAAACTATTATACGATTATACGAACCACATTTATTCAATGTATACTCTTAGATAATTGTTATGAGTTTCATTTGTTTTCCAAAAAAAATAAATATTCTAGGTTATGATTGTGAATATTATTTCTTATTTAAAATATAGGGTTTACTTAAAAATATATATATAATAGTAAGATATAATATGGAGTAGTATATTAGTTTTTAATTATTAATGTAATAAGTAATATTTATACAATTTAACTACCGAGTAGTTTTAAAATATTGTCCAATAATTTTTTTAAATATATTTTGAAGGCAATTTAACAATGAATTTTAATTGATAATATTAATTCGTACACGATTAGAAATTTTCCATAGATTCATCTAAAAATTGATTTATCTCGAATACAGCTGGATTTGCTTCTTCAGTTTTTATTGTTTTTATTAATACTATAGATTACGTGTCAGTGTCATAGCCTCCAAACTTTTAAGAATGACAAAGTATGACGTGCTACGTCTATAGTTGATGTGCTGGCCTGTCACAGGTTAAGTTGTTTCAAAATTGAGATTAAAATTTCAACCCAACTGTATAGACGTGGCTAAAGGGTTATACGGGTTAACCCACTTATTATTAACAACTTAATTAATATTTGAATTTTAAAATTATAAGTTTCATTTTATTTTATTTTGTATATCCTTTGAGTTAACAATTGTTAACTCTACTAATCAAACGCATAAAACTTTTTGAACAAATTGTATATGTGCTTATATATAATATATGTTTATTTGATAATTAGATTTTAATTTGTAATTTATAATTTGATTATAATTTATTTAACTTATATTTTTAACATTATTATAATTTATATGTAATATTTTTATTTTGTAATTATAATATTATTAAGTTATAAAATTAATAAATGTATAGTTTATAATTTTATATAGTTTATTTAATAAATAAACTTTAATTTATATTAACTATATAATTGTATTGTGGAGTAATATTTATATAAAGTTACAATTAATCGTTTTAATTAATACTTGTAATAAGCATAAGAAACATACTACTTGGACTTCCGTTATACTCCATACTTTTACTCCCTCAACACAAAAGTGTGATGTTGACACTTTTTTTGAGACCCACAAGATGAATATAACATATCATTTCTTGCCACATCGGAGTAAAAGCGAGGGAGTAGAAAGTGGGAGTCCATGTAGTAGAACTATAAACATAGTATGACTAAGTTATATATGTGTGTGTGTGTGTGTTGCACATTCAGTAATGAAATGAAATGTAAAGAGTAAGAGAGATTTATAGTACGTGGTTAAAAAAAACTTCCTACTCCACTCTTTTTCTTAAACTTAAAAGAAGATTTTCACTAGCTATGTATTTCGAGATATAACAATACGTACAAGTGAAATAGAATGAAGCTTGCAGCTTCTTTCGGTTGGCGATCGTTGAGATAGTCATGAACTTCTCATCAACTTAACTTTCACTGCTTGTCTGCTTTATTAAAGCTAGCCAATGATCAATCACTAAATCCCTTACTAGGATGATCTTCCAACTTCCTTAGTTTGGAAAGATTGTGTTTGTTGAGTGTTGGATTTTGGAGGAATCAAAGAGATTCTTCTTTCAACTTATAAGACTAGCTAGATATTGCAATGAAGCGGTATTATCTCAACAAAAATACTATATGTACTCCCAAAATCATATTCACAACTTTTACTCCCAATTGTGTTCAAATTTGATTGGATGATGAAAAAAAAAAAAAGAATTGACAAATATCATGGCCCCCTATTAAATTGATCAATCAAAGTATGCCAACTCATATGGAGTAGAAAATGAGAGTGTGATCTGGGAGTATATGTAGAATTACTCTTATCTCAATAGCTCTCAATACTTGATCGCAATAACTCATTTTTCCATCATGTTCTTTTAAGCTTGGGACTTCCTTTTATAAACCAAGAGAAGTGAGGGAAAGCTTGAATTTGAATTTGCTCATTGTCATGTAGCAAGTGGTAGTGCTTGAATTTGAATTTTCTCATTGTCACGTAGCAAGTGGTAGTTCGTTGTCATAATCGATGATCCCCTAAAGTCCGTTGTCAATTCCCTTTACTTGTGCAGCCTACATGTGAACTATATGCATGGTAAAGACCGTTTCTCTATTTGTGTATAAGCACACTTTAGCTCAAAAAGACTTCCTTATTACCATTTTGTCTTGGGCGTAGATTTATAGGTGTCAGACAACATGTAATGTGTCTAATAACAACTCTTTTATTCTACTAACAATCGCTTTCTGAGGATTGTCCAAAAACTCTCCTCCTTNGAAAAAGTGTCAAAATAATCAACCCCATAGGTTTGGGCATATCCTTTAGCCACAAGACGGGCTTTCAATCTAGCAACAGACCCATCAGAATTTACCTTGACAGCAAACACCCACTTACAACCAATAGGCCTCTTACCTGCAGGCATGGCAACCAACTCCCAAGTATCATTGTGATCCAAAGCATTCATCTCCTCAATCATAGCAGTTCGCCACCTAGGATGAGACAAGGCTTCCTTAACAGTTTTAGGAATGGACACAGAATCAAGGGAAGCAACAAAAGAACAGGAGACAGAGGACAGTTGAGCATATGATGCAAAAGAGGATATAGGATAAGTGCAACTGCGTTTACCTTTTCGAACAACAATAAGAAGGGTATCATTCAACAATGGATCAACTGACTCAGAGGTGGTTTTAGGGATTGGAGTAGGTACCGAGGCAGGAAGAGGAGCTTGAGGCAAAGCAGGAATGGGAGCAGCAGGCCGAGGGCGACGAGAATAGACTTGTAAAACTGGAGGAGTAGGAACAGGCATAGGGACAGATGTCATAACTGTATACATCAGGATGTCATCCCCCTCATCCTCCCCTGACCAATGGCATCCAGAGAAGAAGGAAAGAAAGGAACATCCTCGTGAAAAGTGACATCAATAGAAACAAGGTACCTACCAAGCTCTGGAGAGTAACACCTGTACCCCTTTTGCACACGAGAATAACCAAGAAACACACACTTCAGAGACTTTGGATCAAGCTTGGTGAGGTTAGGACGGACATCTCGAACAAAACATACACAACCAAATATACGGGGGTCAATATGAAACAAAGGTTGTGATGGACACAGAATATGGTACGGAGTTTTCCCATCCAAAACACAGAGGGCATGCGATTGATTAAAAAACAGGCAGTGGAAACGGCATCAGCCCAAAATTGCTTAGGAACCCTCCTTTAAAACAATAAGGCCCTTGCAGTTTCAAGCAAATGCCGATTCTTGCGCTCAGCTACCCCATTTTGGGAAGGTGTGTCAACACAAGAAGATTGATGCAACATACGTACCCATGCCATGCATATAAGAGGAAAAGGGGTACGAGAAATACTCTTTAGCATTGTCACTACGTAATATTTTGACATGAACACCAAATTGAGTTTTAATTTCAGCACAGAATCCACGAAACACATCAAACAATTCAGAACGAGACTTCATTAAATATAACCATGTCATTCGAGAGAAATCATCAACAAAAGTAACAAAATACTTATAGCCAAGTTTAGAAGTCACAGAACACGGACCCCAAACATCTAAATGTACTAACTCAAACAAAGTAGACACACGTTTGCTAACTCTAGGACTCAAATGCACACGACGGTGCTTAGAAAACTCACACGACTCACAACGTAAAAATGACAAACTATGAAACTGCGGACACAATTTCTTCAACAACGGGAGGGAAGGATGCCCCAAACGACAATGATCATCTACCGGAGTGACAGCACCCGACAAGCAACCAACTTTGACCTCTTGGTATCAAGAATGTAGAGACCCCCAGACTCACGCCCCTCACCAATAACCCTCTTCGTTATAAGATCCTGAAACAGACAATGATTAGGGAAGAACGTAACAGAACAGTTTAAAGAACGGGTAAGCTGGCTGACCGAAATAAAATTGAATGAGAAATTAGGGAGGTGCAAGACAGACGGTAAGGTGAGCGTGGGGATTGGCGTAATGGAGCCAGACCCAAGTACATGGGAGGTGGACCCATTCGCTAAGGTGACAGGGGAACTATGTGGAGAAGAAGAAATGAAGGAAAATAAACTCGAATTACCTGTCATATGGTCTGTGGCACCCGAGTCTATAACCCATTTGGATGATGATGAGAGAAGACAAGAGGTCCGGTTACCTGAGTCAGCAATAGCAGTGACCGAAGAGGATGAATGCTTCAAAGAGTCTTGGTATTGAGAAAACTTGGCAAACTCATTAGCAGAGACCATGATAGTCTTGGAAGATGCCTCAGGTGTAGATGCAACATTGGCAGAAGAATTCCTACAATCCATTTGCAACTTCCGACAGTCCCTCATTATATGCCCTGGCTTTTGACAATAGTGACACACAATGGTGGAAGTACGCCCCTGGGAATATCCATTGTTCCCACTGTGAGGATGACCGGAAGTGTGCCCTTGGGAATTGCCACCATTCCCATTGTGAGGATTACGACTAACAAGAGCACTATTAGGTGGGATTGGAACTTCGGGTATCTTGGACTGCTCGGATCGAATCAAGCGAGGGAAGACATCAGCTAGGGTAGGGATTTCAGATGTACTCAGAATTGTGGACCTTGCTGTGTCAAACTCAGAAGGAAGACCTGCTAAAAAGCTCATAACAGCCAATTGTTCGCGTTGCTTTTGTTGCTATTTAACGTCAGCAGTGAATGGCATGCGTTTATTAAGGGCCTCATATGTTTTCTGAAATTCCATAAAGTAAGCAGTGAGAGACAAATTTTGCTTCTCGGCACGGTAAAAAGACTTGCAAACATCATACATACGAGTGATATTCCCCTTCCTAGAGTACAAGTATTCCAAATAATCCAACAATTCTTTAACAGAAGAACAATTACTAACGAACGCAAGAATACCCTCATCTATAGAATTACGAATTTGTAAGAGCAAACGTGCATCATCCTTCACCCAATTAGCATCCACTTTGGTCTCAGTGAGGTGGTCTTTTCTATCCAAACTAGTGAGATAAAGCTTAATGACCAGAGACCACTCTAAGTAATTAGAGTCATTAAGCTTACAGTCCGTGATTTTGGAATTCACAAGAACAATATCAGTAACAACAATCGACTTATTCTCAGCCATACCCACAAAAAAAAAGTCCAAACAGATTAGAAAACAGTCAAAAAAGGCAACTGGAGGGCGTATGAGACAACCTGATAGACGAACCGCAACAACTGAAGCAACACTGGTCCAAACCAAGACCAGATCCGAGACCCCTAGACCTGGGTGAGCTCGGAGACGTCGGCCGGGAAAAATTCCGGTGGCCGGAGGCAGCTCACGCGCCGGCGCGTGGCGGAGGAGGGGCGGCGGTGCGGTGGCGCGTGAG
>CM008339.1:12466224-12479001 GCA_002525835.2 Ipomoea batatas
GATTAGACGATATTTTAATTTGATATTGAAGTGGTACATGGATTAAATATTTACCCCGCGCGCACACACACACCACAATGAAACACATTACAATGTTAAGAAGCACACCACAGTGCATATCTGTGTGGTGTGTTTCTTAACATTGAGTGGTGTATTTCGTAACATTGAGTGGTGTATGTATTTCGTAACATTGAATGGTGTGAACCGCACGACCGCACGGGAGAGCACGGTCGCACATGATCATGACTATATATATATATATATAAATGCCCTTATGCACATGAGGACACATAGTATTAGAGGACAATGAGGACAAATCCTACCAGCAGGTTAATCAGGCCCAAAATGACTTTTGGACCCAGTGGTTTCATAAGCACTTGTTATGTCATGGACCCGGGTCTATGTTCACAATTTCATAACTCTATGTTCATAATTTCATAACCCATGTTCACAATTTCATAACTCCATGTTCACAGTTTTATAACTACATGTTCACAATTTCATAATTTCATGTTCACAATTTCATAGGTCTACGTTCACAATTTTATAACTCTATGTTCACAATTTCATAACTCTATGTTCAACAGTATCAAAACTCTATGTTTAACAGTATAACATAATTTTTGAATCTATATAACAAAATTGTGAATATAGTCCCGGGTCCATAGCATAATTTGCCTTTCATAAGGCACTCGTCTAGTCCCACCGCAATAAACTCGTCCTTGACGGCACTTGGCCCGTGCGAAGTTACGCCAACTATCATGCTCTTCACCCCATCTCTCGTAGCTCTCGAGTTGCCTAATTCAACCATGCCAAAACACAACAACATAACATACTTTGCTTTTCAGGGTTCGATCGATATCATGCCAATTTGCATTGATTATATCAGATACAAAATAGTACCGGGTGTCAGGGCCAATTTTTTGATTTGGGTGGTCCTGTGCCAGTAAATAAGTGAGGCCCTATTAAAGTATAAATAAACTACGAATTGAAGAAAAATTGCAAAGGGAAAAATGCAGAAAATCTAATTTTTGGCCAATATAATCACAAATTCATATACTAACTATTAGACCAGGGCTGGACTAAGGGCCCCCAAAATTTTTCGGGCCCTGTGTGGTCGCACATCTTGCACGCCCTAAAATCCGGCTCTGCCGGGTGTAAATTGTCATCTTAACGTTTCTCGAATACATATATAAAAAGAGTATTCATTGTAAATTAAATAGTCACATTACCGTTTCTCGAATATACATATAAGGAAAATACAAAATTGTGCATTGAAAGTGTTAATTAAAACCTTCATGCGCTTATAACTTGAATGCGAAAGCATAATTAACAATGAATCGCATGTAAATCAAATCAATAACTAAACAATGTTCATGATCATGAATTTTAATTAAAATAAGAATAAGGATAAAGACTTACTTGATTACATGTAATCTCTAACCTGAGTAATCAAGAATGCTTCACCTTTCTGATCTGTATGCCTTAATCACCTCCTGATGATATGGAGACTAGAAAACTCAGAGACTAAAAACTTTATGGTCAGAAAGCCATATAATCCCTAGAGTGTTCCTGGGTATTTATAGATGTGATGAGAAACCCTCTTTCAAGAGGAATGGGAAATCTCCTTTCAATAATAGAAATCCCTTTAGGAATGTGAAACCTTCTTTTAGGAGAACCCATATCCTTTTTCCATTATACATCTTAATCTCTTTAGGAATGTGAAACCTCCTTTTAGGAGAACCCATATCCTTTTTCCATTATACATCTTTTAACACTTATAAACTTAAATTTTAACAGAATGAGAGGGAGGAAATTTCACCCAGTAATTCCACATTTATACATCACTAATCATCAACGTGAGTCCCTTATAGAATTACAACCTTTATTATATAAATCAATGTTAGGAAATAATTATTTTTAATAGTCTCCCACTTGATTCATATAAGCATGACACCTTTATTATATGAATCAACGTTAGGAATAAATTTTTTCTAACATTCTCCCACTTGATTTATATATGCATGACTTTACATTTTCAATCCTTAATTTGAGCTCACTTAATATGAAAATGCAGAAGTCAGAACCTCATCGAACTTTACTAACCGAATCATGGCGGTTACAGGCCTGACATAGTGTCTTGCTCCCTTCCATGTATCATAGTTAATAAGAATTGGAACGATAATAATAAGGTCAAATCCAAAATAACATTATTCCTTATGTCTTAATTATATTAAATAAGACTAATGTTATCACTTCTAAATAATGCATAAATAAGTGATCAACATCAACAATAACAAAATCAAAACCTGAATAGATATCTAAGAGTATCAACAACCCAATGTGCTAATCAAACATAAATTCATACATGTATGGCAGGATTAACCATTATACAAGGACTTTACCAGTATGCCCATTCTACCAACATGGCCAATGAAGGTTTTGGGAGTCAATCCTTTAGTCCACGGATCCGCGATCACAAGATCGGTGCCAAAAATGCACTATTGATACTCTTTTGATTTTGTACCTTCTCCTTAACAAACAGAAATTTCAAATCCATGTACTTGGCACCTCTAGTATATTTGTCGTTCTTTGAGAACACAACTACAACATTATCACAATGAATCCTCAATGGTTTGGCTATAGTGTCGACAATTCCCAAACCAAAAATGAAATTGCGCAGCCATGATGATTGAATTTGTAGCCTCAAAGCATGCTACAAATTCTGCCTCCATAGTGGAAGGAGCAATGACAGACCGAATGTGGAATTTTTGTTATCCAAACATCCACCATAGTTTGAGTCTGAATAACCTACAACCTTCAGGTTATTCTACCTTCTATATGTGAGCATGTGGTCCTTCGTGCCTTTTAAGTATTGCAGGACCTTCTTTGCAGTTTACCAGTTTATATCTTTCTAAAACTTTGTTAATGTAAGCCTTATAGGATAAACCTAAAATCCCCTGTGATATCATGGAATATTGCTATTCCAATCACAAATGAAGTCTCACCCATATCCTTCATTTCAAAGTTCTTAGAAAGATATTCCTTAACATCACGCATTATACCTTTATCATTAGCCGCCAGAAGAACGTCGTCAACATATAATACTAGGATTACAAACTTGCTTCCATTAACCTTTATGTAGATACGCCTATCAATAGTGATCTCTACAAAACCAAATGACAATACAGTATTTGAATTTCAAGTGCCATTGTCTGGAAGCCTATTTTAATTAATCCATAGATCGACTTCTTCAATTTACATACCAGATTTTTCTTTCCTGTGGCCATGAAGCCTTGCGGCTGATCCTTGTACATTTCTCTTCACCATTCAAAAAGACAGTTTTAACATCTATTTGGTGGTGCTCAAGATCAAAATGAGCCACCAAAGCCAAAATAATTCTCAAAGAGCCTTTCTAGCTTAGAAACCAGAGAGAAAGTTTCTTTATAACCAAAATGAGAATTATTGCCCTGTATAGCTTGGATAAATGAGACTAGATCATTATCAATGCTCAAGTGCATAAATAATGTAGTCACTACATCAGGAATGATTGATCTTTTCTATCTAGTAGATCTCCTTAATGCCCACTTGGAGCGTGTGTAAGTTTTAGTGGTGAGGTGTGATGAAGGTGGAATGGGATGATGTTAAAACGAAGAGTCAAGACTTTCCGAGTGTCGTATCTCTCAAAGATGACAAATTGGAGTAAATTAGGGTTGGCATTTATGACGGTAATAGACAAGAGTTGCAACGATTACTAAGGGGCATATGAAACGTAGATTGGGGGTTGTAATAGCGAAGTTAAACTAAAAAATTTAAAGGGATAAGGGAGCATGTGACTTAGCTAGACCAAAAGATTGATTATTCGAGAGGAATGCGGGAATGAGCTTAAGGGTTGAACTAGGGAGTCACGGTATTTATACTGAGTGGCGTCACACCCAAACTCTCAATCCTCATTCGGTTGAGGCATTTGATCGAACACCTTGCCTACCACTCCTCCCGAACCTCATCCTTTCGGATAAAGGGCGGGGATGTGGATGAGTGGGACTCGTAAGAGGCCGCTATCGCGCACACACTCACTTTCACCAAGTTCACTAACTATTCCGGCCGAAATAGAAGCAAAGCATGAAGAACTTCAACCACACAAGTCTAAAAATCCTATTTCAAAATTTTCACAAGCATATGATAAAATTCAAGCATCAATCTTTAGAGAACATGGGGCATACACACCTCTAAACTAATCTACTTAAGCATTTTTAAGTCAAAGATCAAGCAATGAAAATTAATCAAGACAATAAATTAAAGCAACAATCTTTCTAGGAAAAGAGTATTATACCTAGGGAAACAATTGATCTACTACTTCTTTCTTCTCATCTATCTTCAATTTTTTTTTTAGAAAAAACAATCTATTCTAATGGAAATATAGGGGTTTCCCCCAAAGGGGAGGGAATGAAAAGAAAACCACATCTGCAAGGTTGGAGAGAACCCCCTTTCTAAAATGTAGAAGAGGGGTTTAAATAGCTGTCCGAAAGTCGAAATCCCGCAGTTGCCCTAACTGGCCCGTCCACGCCACCTTCACGCGTGAATGGGGGCGTGGACGCGTACTGGAATTAGTCCACGCCTCCTACACGCGTGAAGTCCATTTGGTTAGATCTTGCCCGGTTGTTTCTTCATTTGTTGCTTCCTTTTTGGCATCCGACCTTGCTATATCCTGTGGAAATGACTTAAAACACAACCTTTGAGTCGAATTTGTTGATTTGATCTTTATTAGAGTCTTTACTCATGAAAATGCTCATAAATGGGTGATAAAACTACATAATATTGTCCTATAGTTGACCCTAAACTTGACTGTTCTTGGCGCTTATCACCATTCCTGTTGAGTTTGCACTTAATCATCAATTTGAGTTTCAACCTCATCTTCATTTACAATAGCTTCCTCGTGTGGAATTGGAGCATCTAGTTGCTATTGTTTCAAAGTATTTCCATAAGGCTGCACTTACAGCAATAGGAACTACAGTAGGGAAAGGATCACTTGATGAACATAGATCCATCAATGACTCCTTAATCTCAACATTACGAGCTCCCACACTCCCACAGACTGTGCTATTTTCAATGAAGTGAGCATTACCAGACTCAACAATCCTCGTACTATGATTAGGACAATAAAACCTATATCCTTTAGATCTTTCTGGATATCCAATGAAATTACCACCAATGGTTATGGAATCCAAATTATTTTCATGTGAATTATATATCCTCACTTTAGCTTGATAGCCGCAAATGTGAAGATCCCTCAAACTAGGTTTCCTTCCCATCCACAGTTCATAAGGTGTTTTAGAAACAACCTTACTCGGACCCCTATTGAGTAAGTATGCTGTTGTCCTTAATGCATACATTCACAATGAAACAGGCATGGTTGCAGTAGGCGCTAGGCGCTAGTCGGGCGGTAGACTAGCGCCTAGTGCCTAAGCGGTCTAGGCGGCGCCTAGGTGGTTCTAGGCGGCGACCTATAAAAACAAAAAATTAATTCATATGTGTGGTGTATGTCATATATTATATTATATATAATATATATATATCTCTTACTTCTCTTACTTATATAAATAAATAAATTTAAATATATATAAATATAATAATAAAATTAACAAGACCGATTCGCTCGAGTTAATTGGGCTAACTCTGCCGAGTTGGATGAATTAACTCAGTCAAATTCGGCCTAGTCAGCCGCCAGCTCAGCCTAATCGGCTGAGTTAGGCGCTAGGCGGCCTCCGAGGCGGCCGGCCACCTAGGCGGACGCCTAGGGAGTAATTCGCCTCGGTCTATGAGCGCCTAGCGCCTAGGCGGGTGCCTAAGCGGTCTAGGCGGGGATTTTTGCAACAGTGGAAACATGCAATATACAGTTTATTAACCATACTCCTAACCATTTTCATAAAAGTATGATTTTGCCTATCAAAAGAGCCACAGATATATGTATGTATCAAGTAATCCCAAGCCTGACTTGCTATCCCTTTATGTAATCGACACATGCATCATTCTAGTCAGTAAATCCATATGAGACAAAATTTCATCCTTAATAAGTCTCAATGTCCTTTATTTAGATTTATAACCAAGCCTTTTATGCCACAAGTAATTTAAAGATTCATTCGATGCACTTCCTTTAACACAAACCTCACTCATAACATTAAACAAAGAATTAACAAAGTCTACATTAAGATTGAAACAATATAGAGTATCCAACAAAACACCAGAACCACAAAAATGTCTTTTGATGATACAAAGAAAACATTTGTTTCTAATCTTAAGGTTAAAACCCAATATGTCCAACCTAGATGCTGAAGCAAGATTTCGAGAACATTCTGGAATATACAGACAATTCTCAAGATCAAGGCAAAAGCCATTATCTTTGACATCATAAATGTCACCATTATAGCATGATACAATAGTGTTCACTGCAACCTTTTATCTCACATATTAATTAATTGCTTTGAGTTAACAAACCTTTATTCAGACTATGATTTATAAACCTTAAGTTTGCATTTAAATCTGCCTTTGGGTCAAATTTAAATACAATGTCAATTTACCGACATGCATCATTCACACATACTTGAATGAGATTATTCATCAAGTTTAAATTTAATATATAGACCATCTTTGGACATGCACTACATATTAACCAAACAAGAATCATAATCTCCTAAATTGTCATTAATCACATATCTGATCCACCTTTGGGTGACAGCTAGAATCATGTGTTAATGATCACAAATGTCTATCAATCCTTAGTGTCATTCAATGATGAAAAATACCATGTGTACGATAAACATTTGTAAACATAAATAATTATTTAGTTATTACCTTGAGTGGGCCACTTTGGTGACTAACACACTCGCCTTATGCTAATAATTTATTTATGTGAATAACCCTTAATTTATGTTGTAAACATAAACATAAATGATTATTTAGCTATTTACCATGGGTGGACCTCTTTGGCGACTGACGCACTCGCCTTATGCTAATAAATCATTGATGCGAATAAACCTTATTTTATATGTCATTATATTATAACATATAAATTAAGAGAGGATCAAATCTCCAGCCATAATTGATCCTTTATATACATATATGAGCCCAGAATTTAAAGCTAGTACAAATGTTTTAAACAAACCAAAAGAGCCCAAGTTTATATATAATCCCTAAAAAAAATTTTAAAGCCCAAATTCAATGAGCCTTGAATTTAAAGTAAGTCCATAATTCCTTAAACAATCCAAATAGGCTCAAATTAATTGGCTCAACAAAATATTCCATCAAATTCTTTGATTGTGAATTGCCGATTTGATGAATGAAATCCATATAATCAATTCATTACCAACAAATACGAACCGTGACGACTTTAAAACCCACAATCAATTAAAACCTTATAATTAAAAATACCCAAATATTATGAACCCTAATTTTAGTGACTAATCAATTTACAAGCAGGCTCTGATACCAAATGTTAATTGAAACCTTCATGCGCTTGTAACTTGAATGCGATAGCACAATTAACAATGAATCGCATGTAAATCAAATCAATCAACTAAACAATGTTCATGATCATGAATCTTAAATTAAAACAAGAATAAGGATAAAGACTTACTTGATTCCATGTAATCTCTAACCTGAATAATCAAGAATGCTTCACATCTCTGATCTGTATGCCTTAATCACCTCCTGATGATATGGAGACTAGAAAACTCCGAGACACAAAACTTATGCTTAGAAAGCCATATAATCCCTAGAGTATTCCTTGGTATTTATAGATGTGATGAGAAACCCTCTTTCAAGAGGATTGGGAAACCTCCTTTCAAGAATAGAAATCCCTTACTCCTTTTAGGAGAACCCATATCCTTTTTTCCATTATACATCTTTTAACCCTTATAAACTTAAATTTTAACAAAATGAGAGGGAGGGAATTTCACCCAGTAATTCCACCATTATATATCACTAATCATCAACGTGAGTCCATTATGAAATTACAACCTTTATTATATAAATCAATGTTAGGAAATAATTATTTCTAACAGAAAGTTTCTCGAATACATATATAAGAATTATATAGACTCGTGCATCGGCTGTGCAAATTGTCACCTTAACATTTTTGAAATAGATATATAAGAGTAAAGAGGGGAAGGGAAAAATTAATGGGCTCACATTGACTTCATCCTTGTCAAGCATTTCCTTGTCCATGAGCAGGAGGTCGAAGCGGGCACCGAAGTTTGCACACCCCTAGCAACCACTCAACCAACCATATTGGTCGGGACGCCCAACACATAGGTTTTGGTGGCTGTTGTTGTGTTTTCTATCCAGATACATACTAAGAGAAACTTAATCTTCAAATCAAATTAGATAATAATATAATATATTTTTCAACCGTACCCCATCATTTCATTTATTATTGTTATTATTTTTTTTAAAGTTACACAACCAAGTTGACCACTAGTATTTTCCCATTTTGGAGATTAAAAAAATAGGAAAATACTCTTCATAATAACACATTTTTAGAGTTGGTTAATCAGATGCAAAATCACTTCTGGACCCAGCAGCTTCATTAAGCACTCGTCCAGTCCCGCCACAATAAACTCATCCCTGACTGCACGTGACCCGTGCTCTCCAACCCCATCTCCCATAGCTCCTGAGTTGCCTATTTCAACCATGCCAAAACACAACAACATAACATGCTTTCCGTTTTAGGATTCCATCAATATGGTGCCAATTTAGATCATATACATAGTAGTACCCGGTGCAAATTGTCACCTTAACGTTTCTGGAATACATATACAAAAATAGTATTCATTGTAAATTAAATAGTCACATTATCATTTCTCGAATATAAATTTAAAGCAGATACAAAATTGTGCGTTTAAGGTTTCTCAAATACACATAAAAGACAGATATAGAATCGTGCATCGACCGTGCAAATTGTCACCTTAACCTTTTTCAAATAAATATATAAGAGTAAGATGGAAAGGGAAGAATGGGCTCACATTGACACCATCCTTGACAAGCATTTCCTTGTCCATGAGCAGGAGGTTGAAGCGAGCGCCGAAGCGGTGAAGCACCACTGCCTCCTCGCCGTTCTTGGCCATTTGAGCTTCTAGTCCGCACTTCTTCAGCAGCATCTTATGGACCATCTGGGTAGCGGGGTCGTCTACGACGAAAAGCACCCTCAACCCCTTCCCAACATTCTTTGAACCCATGCCCGAGAGAGAGAACTGAATTGACTAAAATAAGAAACAGCTAGGGGGTTTAAATAGGTTAAAGAAATGAACCACACATTGTCACCTTAACGTTTCTCAAATACATATATAAAAATAGTATTCATTGTAAATTAAATAGTCAAATTATCAATTTTTGAATATACATTTAAGGCAGATATAGAATTGTGCATTTAAGGTTTCTCAAATACACATAAATGACAGATATATAACCGTGCATTGACCGTGCATTTAAGGCAATGGTCATAATGCGGGATTTAATCAACATAACTAGAGCAATCAGTATGAAATCAACTATCAAGATCCAGGTGTAAAAAGGGTCCAAGAAATTTAATGTCGGATCAGGTGTTTCACCGCGGTTGATAAATGAAAAGATTCATTCAAGGCAAAACCAAATCCTTTTTTGATATCATCCGAATCCCCAGCCAGGTCATCAAAGATTTGACTATTTTAATTTTGTGTTTCGGAATTGCATTTTAATTTGTGATCTCAGCCCTTTATGGCATAAATCGATAGCAGTATTTATTGAAAGATTTCATATATCTTTAATTCTTTTTTATTATAAAAACAATATAATTTTGTTACCATGCATTTACTAATTCAATCTGCCGATATGGTTATACCTCTCACTTGGGAGGGCCACAGCTATGCCGCTTGACTACAAGGCCTTTGGCCATTCTCGATTTTATTAATTTCAAATGTTTAAAGAAATTAGTTGATTAAAATTCTAGAATATGGGTGTATAATTAAACAAAATCATATATTACGAAAGTTTAAATTTAAAGTTAATACTTTTTAATAATACACGGCTGGAAATGAAAACTTCAATTTTCACACGGATGGCGTCAATGTGAGCCCATTCTTCCCTTTCCATCTTACTCTTATATATTTATTCGGAAAAGGTTAAGGTGACAATTTGCACGGTCGATGCACGATTCTATATCTGTCTTTTATGTGTATTTGAGAAACCTTAAACTCACAATCTTGTATCTGCTTTAAATTTATATTCGAGAAATGATAATGTGACTATTTAATTTACAATGAATACTATTTTTATATATGTATTCGAGAAACGTTAAGGTGACAATTTGCACCGGGTACTATCTATATCTGATATAAATTGGCACCATATTGATCGAACGCTGAAAAGGAAAGCATGTTATGTTGTTGTGTTTTGGCATGGTTGAAATAGGCAACTCGGGAGCTACGGGAGATGGGGTGAAGAGCATGATAGTTGGCGTAATTTCGCACTGGCTAGGTGCAATCAGGGATGAGCTTATTGCGGCGGGACTGGATGAGTGCCTGATGAAGCTGCTGGGTCCAAAAGTGGTTTTGCGCCTGATTAATCAGCTGGTGGTTGCCTAAAACTGTGTTATTATGAAGGGTATTTTCCTATTTTTCTTATCTCCAAAATGGGAAAATACTAGTGGTGTTCTGTAACGCCAAAAATTATAATAATAAATGAAATGATGGGGTTGAAATTTTTTTTTACATTATTATCTAATTTGGTTTGAAGATTAAGTTTCTCTAAGTCTGTATCTTGATGGAAAACACAACAATGGCCACCAAAGCTTATGTGTTGGGCATCCCGACTACCTCTTTCCCTTATCATCCAAAAAGTATATATATATTTTTTGAAAAAATCCAAAAAGTATTAAAAAATTAATAATGTATTCATTCTACTTATCAAAAGATGTATTTATTTGGATTATTAAAAATTCATTAACCTTTCGTCAAAAAAAAAAATCATTAACCTCAAATGGTGATGCATTTGTATATACGACAATTAATCAACTAACACCCTACATGGTCTGATACAATTTTTCTAAATTAAAATATTAACAAAATTATTGAATACTTAAAATGCTAAAATCATTTTAAATTGTAATACATACAAAATGATCAAATTTTTCTTCCTACAAAAAGGAGGCTGAGTTTAATTACTTCACAATCCCAGTATGAATAGTTGGGTTTAATTCTCTCGGACTGCATTTCATTTCTTTTTGCTGTCATCAGAGAGTGGTATCGTTTCTCTCTTTCCTTTTTTTTTTTTTTTTTTTGGAGTGACGGAGAAAACGTGTAGTCATGATCTACAAATACATACTGGGTAAATCTTACCTTGTGAATCTAATCGGTCACAAGGGGATAAAACAACCTAGGTTGTTACCGATTCAAACCAAAAGGGTCAGTAGATTGCGCCCGTTTTGTTAGGTAAATTTAACTTCGTGACTGTAACGGTAAATGACAAGATAAACGAGGCTAAGTTGTCAATACCAGCTCTAACCAATAAGACGGCTCCGATTGAGAGTGGAACTTGTAACCTAAATGTTTAACAAACCATACCAATTTGGCTGGTGGATTAGTTGCTTGGAGTGTGCAAACTTCGGTAAATTTTTGATTAAACAACCAAACCGACAAAGTTCAGTTAACCAATTTTTAACCGAACTTTTTTGGTTCGGTTAATGGTTAAATGTTTTTTAAAATTTCTGTTAATGGTTAATTTTGTTCGAAACTACGGTTAACCGACTTAACCAAAATTTTAAATATATAAATAAATAAATAATCTAATATTTAAAATATCTATAAATTTGTATTTTTGTTATTGTATTGTTTTGGTATATTTCTTATGGATTTATTATTATACGTATTATTTTAATGAATTTATTATTATAGGTATTATTTTTATGATCTAATACTTTAGTTTTAAAAAGTTCGGTGTATCTGTTAACGGTGAGGAGGCGGTGGAGCTCCACCACTCCGGTTCTCGCTTCGACCTCCTGCTCATGGACAAGGAAATGCTTGTCAAGGATGGCGTCAATGTGAGCCCATTCTTCCCTTCCCATCTTAGTCTTATATATCTATTCCAAAAATGTTAAGGTGATAATTTGCACGGCCGATGCACGAGTCTGTATAAGTCTTATATATATGTATTTGAGAAACCTTAAATGCACAATTCTGTATCTGCCTTAAATGTATATTCGAGAAACCATAATGTGAACGATTTAATTTACAATAAATACTCTTTTTATATTTGTATTCGAGAAACGTTAAGATGAAAACTTACACCCGGTACTATTCTGTATCTGATATAATTAATGCAAATTGGCACGATATCGATCGAACCCTGAAAAGGAAAGCATGTTATGTTGTTGTGTTTTGGCATGGTTTTGAATTAGACAACTCAGGAGCTGCGGGAGATGGGTTTGAAGAACATGATAGTTTGCGTAACTTCGCACGGGCCAGGTGCTGTCAGGGATGAGTTTATTTCAGTGGGACTAGACGAGTGCCTGATGAAACCGCTTGGTCCAGAAGTGACTTTCGGTCTGATTAACTAGCTGGTTGGCTAAAAATGTGTTACTATGAAGAGTACTTTCCTATTTTACTAAGCCTTAGTGCTTAGCTCCAAAATGGGAAAACACTAGTGTACTGTTCAGCTCGCTTGTGTAACTCCGAAGATAATAAATGAAATGATGAGGTTGAAAAGTATATTATTGTCCCATTTGATTTAATTTGAAGTTTCTGTTTA
>CM008339.1:12517650-12529165 GCA_002525835.2 Ipomoea batatas
CCCCTTTTTTCCTTTTCCTAGATGAGTCATAAGAATGCTTTATATGCTATACGCCTATACCTGTATTGTGAGTATATAATATAATCAAGTTTTTTCAGCATGCCAGTATGCACATTTTTCTTGATGTAAGCTTAGGAGACAGTTATAACACTCTCTGAATTTCTCATGACCATTTTTACCAACACGAACAGGGTATAATCTGCTTGACCTTATGAATCAAGAGTTTTCTTTCTTCATATATGTTCATATCCTGCTGGTTAAATTGCAATGCTTGATATCTCTTTGCAGCATTTAATATATGTTTATCAGTTTTAGTAGTAGAAACTTGTGTGTGTTTGTGTATATGTACATATTGTGATTGGTGTGTATTTGACTATTATTAACTGAGATAGAATTTTGTTCTCTATTTTATATGTTGTGGTCCTCTGGTAATCATAATCAGTTCTCCAGCATTTGATCATCTATGTTCATTGAGGCCGATCTGAATCAAGGGCTTGGTTCTGGTAAGTCTACTCGGAATTCTTCACTTATTTGCCTGGATGTGTTTTATATGCTATTCTGAACTTGCCGTTTTCTCCGAGTAGTGTGTGTATGATGCGATTTTGGGCCAAGCTTCAACTTTTGTAGCTAACTGGCTCAAACTAAGGGGGTAAGGATTCGAACTCGTGACATTGTTGTTACAATGTGGATCTCTTGCCATCTTGGTTGGGGTTATCCCTTGTGTCAACTATTTGTTAGGCAATGAATCTGTGGATTGTTAGGCAATGAGCAAAAGGCATAGCAGCATTTAAACATTCATTAGAATCCATCTTCATGATCATAACAAAATAGAAAATTTCTGTGTGTTGATAAGGTTAATCTGAAAATGACTAAGTTTTGTTGGGAAGAAGTATAATGCATCATGTTGTATTATATAGTCTAATTTCAATGCTTTTGGATGCCTGATGCACAATGTTGCAGAAGGTGCTAGGCGCTAGTCGGGCGTCGGAGGGGAGTCTAGAGACTAAACCGTAGTTTGTGTATATCATCTCCACTTTTCTCACTTAAGACTGAGAATTGTTAGACTGTTATAATCCTCCAAACTAGTTACTTCACATACATTAGATGGTTAGTTGAGTACATGGCTAGAGCAATATAGAAGAGGAGTAGCCAACTAGGAAAACAAACCACTCGACTGAATTGAGTGCTAATTCAGCCGAATTGAGCACCGACTAAGCCGGAGCGATAAAGAAGAGGAGTAGCTAACCAGGCAAAACAAACCACTCGACTGAATTGAGCACCGACTAAGCCGAGTTAGACGCCTAGTCAGCTTAAGCCAACTGACTAAAAATCACCTACGCCTGAAATCGTCTCGGGTGATATAATTTTTACAACACTAATGATGCGTGATATAACAATTGCTACTCACAGTATTTAATGTGAGTTTAGTTGATTTATTCTAGAAGGGTTTTGTTGGATATGAATGATTGAAAATTCAAATTTCTGTTCAAAAATGGCTATTTTCTCTAGAAATTGGATTTATTCACAAGTGGAATGTCAAATGTCAATCTTCCCCGGCTATTTCATGCCTGCATTACATGAAATTTTTCCCAAGTTGGAATTTGGACTGCTTCTGGTCTTCTCCACACAATTATTGACCTTCTTACCTTTCTTCGAGTTTGGACTGCTGCTTCTTCTTCTTTCATTGAATCCGTGTGTTTATGTCATGGTGCATGGATTATTTTTTCTAGTTAAAATTAAATTATTATATTGTATTACATTCTCCTATTAAAACTGCTCCTAATAATCACTTTATATTGTATTTGTATTTGATTATTTTGTAATAAGATGAAATTAATTCATAAATAATCATGGTTGACGGCCATTGAAAAAGTTATGACCTATTTACTAATTGAAAATAGGCTAAAGTGTTATATAGCACCATGAACTATATCCAATTATTCATGCTGCACCATAAACTTTCATATCGTATATATTGAGCCACAAATAAAAAAAAAAAAAAAATTCACTTAGGGTGTGTTTGGAAGCCCGGAAAATGACTTCCAGAAATCATTTTCTGGGCTTTGACTGTTTCGCTACCATTGGAAAACCCAGTCAACGGAAATTGATTTGATTTTCGTTGACTGGGGAAAATCACCCCAAAAGGGCGGAAAATGACTTCTGGAAGTAATAAAAAATATATAATTCTAAAATTCTATTCATTTTCTAGAAAATGAACCAAACACACAAAGACAGTTTTCCAGAATACATCCAAACACCGGAAATGAACCTATTTTTTGGAAAATGACTCATTTTCCAGAAAACATTTTTCTGCTTTCCAAACACACCCTTAGAACTTTTAACAGGTTTCCCTGTCTTCCTGCTGACATGGCGCAGGTTCCCCACTAATGTGACATTTCTTTTAAGCTTATTTGTCTATGTAAGCATTTACATATTAAAAATTAAAAAAAAATATTATATTAAAATAACCAGAATTTTCTTCTCTTTATTTTCATAATGTATACTTTTTCAATTTTGCAATTCTAATGTTTCAATTCTTTTTTTAGAATTTATATTTTTTTGGCTAATATTTTGTTTAGTATTTTGCAATTTTTCAAATTTATAGAAATGCTAATTTTTTTTGTTTAGTATCTTTTCCACCTAAATACGTCCACCAACACTTTGAATGTATACTCCTTACTCACCCATATAAAACCATTTAGATTGTCAACAACTAAACAGTTGCCAAGTGAAATTAAAAATGAAATCAGGTTACTAATATAAACTGCCAAAAAAACCAATGTAACAAAACAAAATTCCAATTCATAATCCACTAGCTAGTCAAAAGACAAAATCGTACATACGCGCAGCTATAAACACTAGCTAGTTAACAATAAAAAACACAAAAATAAAAAAGAAGTGGCTCCATCAATTTTCATCTGCCTTCATGGTTCCATTGAGTTTCACTCTATGCAAGCTACAAAAAAAGAAGAAAGCATTGTCAATTAGTCATAAACTGCTAACAGCCATCTACATGAATTATTTAAATATGTATTGTGTTCAATTTATTTACCTAACATTCCAACAAAGCTTTCCTAAGACAAGTTTTTCCCTCTTCCACTTCCTCTCTCTCTCTCTTCGTCTCCCTCTCCCCCTCACAATAGTCTATGGTATTCCTCTTCCTCTAACAGCATAAGAACCGACAGATTCTGCTTGTTGGCTTGACAATGTAGGACAAAATCGTTTGTTATGTCCCTTTCCCTTGCATAGTTGACATGTCATAATTCTTCATTTTCTAGACAACTTTTTAACCTCTTCACTCACTTTTTGCTTGTTTTTTTTTTTACATTTTCTTCCAGCTTTCTTTTCTTCTTTGGCCTACTAGTCATCTTCCTTGGAACAAGAGTAAGTATTTCATCACCTTCAGTCCTTGGCCAAAAGATATGCCACAAAACAAAGAAAAATGAATTAAAATACAAACAAACAAATTCAGAAAATACAAAGAAACATATTGAGAAAATGAAATTGGATTATTTACCTTTTGTTGATCACTCATTAAAGTCCATTCACTGTTGTCCGTAATGTCCAAGTCTGCATTCAGAAACTCCAAAAACCATCTCCATGAAGAGCAATTTTCAATCTCAACTACAACCCAAGCAATTGGGTACATCTGATTATTTCCATCCCTACCAACAGCTGTGAGGATTTCACCCTTCAGTTTCCCCTTCAAGAAGCATCCATCAAGTCCAATAAACTTCCTACATCTCGCTAAAAGTCTCTTCTTCATGGCATTAAAGCATACATAAATCCTCTCAAACACCAAGGTTGAAGTAAAACCAGTTCTTGTAGTTTTTATCTTCACAGTAGAACCTGGATTTGAATTCAGGTACTCTTGAGCATAGTCTCTAAGCCTCTTGAACTGACTTTCATACCCTATATCCAACTTCTTTAGAATCCTCATTATTGCGCTTCTACTCAGCTTTAATAACCCTACTCAACTCTGAATAACCAAGAGTAGGATTTTGCCTTACTTTTTCTTCATATTTCCATTCTAACCACTTCTGACTAACAATCCCTAAGGTGAATTGAGAGTTGCATCTAAGCTTCAACATAATTGATTTCACTTGAAAACACCTAGTTCTTTCTTCCCAACCCGCACTAATATGAAATGCACATCCATCTTCGAGATATTCTACCCTAACATACTTTAATCCATTTTTTTTCCAGAATAAATCTCTCTTTGTGTGTACAACATAACTTATCATAGCAAGCTTGAATTGCACATTATCATCAAAATACATACCTAATTCAACAATGGGTGGATCACATTTAGAATTATACTTAGGGTACTCATCATTGTACTTAGACCGCACTTCATTCCCTTTCATCATTCTGTGCTTCTTCTTCAACTGTAGGTGGATTTTCTGAATCATAATACTCAGAATCTTGAGCATCCTCTAAAGGAATATTTTATGGTGACACATATTGAGGTACAATTTCGTCATCTACTCTTGCTCTTTTTTTTTTCTCTTATCCCTACCCTGATTTAGAGTAGTGTTCTTATCCCTCTCTTGGTCACTATGATTCTTAGTACCATGCTCACTATTATTGTCACCCCCTAAATCTTCCCAATTTCAGCATCTACCCTAACTTCACTACCCACATGTTCACCCCCTAAATCTAACTCAACCACATCCTCAGCTTCAATTTCACCCCCTTCAGGCCCTGATAAACTTAAACCCACCACTTCAGGCTCATCTACTCCATGTTTAACATAAATCTCACACTTTTTATTTTGACGAGCAATATGAGCTAAGTGTAGACTACTAGCATCATTGTGTAATACTTTTAAAGCTTGAAAGAGTTCAGAGGTCAACTTGTAAGTAAGTGAGACCATTTTCCCATATCATTGGTCTGATATATAGTTCAGTAAATGGGGATAACATATGAAGTCTGGGTCCATACGTACTACATCAGTCTCTCCATCCATATATTGTGCTCTAGGGTTGTGCACAAAATTACCCCCATGGGGAACTATTAATTCCACAAATTCATTCATCCTGACAAAAATATGACAATCATTAATATTTCTACTATTAGAATAATTTCCATATAATAATAACTTACTCATTACATTATTTTCTTTTTATTAAAGACCTTGTGGTCCAGTGGTACCCGGTTTATACTCTCACATGGAAGGTAGTAGGTTTGAGCCTTAGTGGAGGCGACTGTTGACTCTTTGTATGTATTTTATGTATTTTTGGCGACTGTTGACTCCTTGTATGTATTTTATGTATTTTTTTCACTTTTCTAGCACTAGTAGGACCTCCACTATTAAAAGCATACACACACGTATATATATATTATTCACACAATCACACCAAGATAAAAATTTATACACACATTCAAATAAAAATATGTAATTTTGTCCAATATAAAAACATAGCATGGCCCCACTAAATCCACTTTACTGCATGGAAATAGTATTGAACATAAAAGTATAGAAACATACATGAATAATCTTGCGTTGGGGATTTTCGTAGGGGGTCACCTTCTGTCGTTTCAATGCTACGTCTTTGAGGAGGAGGGTGATTTCTATTACGATTTGGGGGGAATTAGGGTGGGGCGAAATAGTGAAATTTGGTCTCCGATTTTTTTTATGTTTTTTGTTTTTTTTTTTGTTTTTAATTTTAATTTTTAATATGTAAATGCTTACATGGACACATAAGGTTAAAAGAAATGTCAATCAGTGAGAAACCTACACCATGTCAGCAGGAAGACAGGGAAACCTGCTAAAAGTTCTAGGTGAATTTTTTTTTTTTTGGTTTGTGGCCTGATATATACGATATGAAAGTTCAGGGTGTGGCATGAATAATTGAATATAGTTCGTGGTGCTAGATGACACGTTAGCTTTGAAAATATCTTTATTTGCATCAGTTTCTATTTTGAAAATTAAAAACATAAAATAGTTCACTTATTTTTTAGAAGATTTAAATAACATTTTTTCCTAATTTTCTAAATGGAAAACAAAACTTTTGCCACTATCAATTTATATACTCTTACCATCACATATTCACCTTACTATCACTTTTATCTACTTACATATCTATGCATTACTATCACTACATTATCATTTTCTTTTACCTATTGCAATCTTCTACATTTATATTCTCGTAGTATGTGGTTTGCTTACACAGCCTATCACATACGCTTAGGAGTTAGGAGGTAGGAGGCGTTAAGTTCATGCAACGGCAAGGAGATGACCTTATATAAAGAAATCAAAAAAAAAAAAGATTTCAAACTCACTTTAGACGGAGAACAACTTTCTCTTAGGTACAATATTTTTTCCTCCTTTTTTACTCCATGGTTATGGTTCCTTCTGTACATGTACTATACGTTATATATAATGGATTTCAGCTTGACTTAGCCTAAAAAGGCTCGTAGTTTTTACCGTTACGATTTTCACATTAAATCCTTGTGTCATGATTATTCATTCATTCAATGATCATTGATAGAGAAAATTGATTTCTCCATAGATATATTGAATAATATAAAGTGCTTGCAGGGAATGACCGAATAAGTATGATACAAAGATTTAACATGGAAACCATAACAATAAAAATCACGGGTGCTAAGACCACTACATATAATGTATAATATATGTACAGAGACAGTCATGGCCATGGAGTGAAAGGGAGAGATAAATATGTAGAAAAGAGATTATTTAGGACTAAAGTGAGCTTGAGATCTTTTGTTTGACCTATGAGCCTTTATATAAGGTCATCTCCTTGCAGTATATAATATAATGGAATATTATTCCATCATAAAACCCCCACTTTCTGAGCCGCAAAATGTTTGTCGATGAAAGAAAGTAGAAAAGTATCACATGTGAAGCCAAATAGCTTGTAAAGATAATAACACTTGAGTGTATCCTTAATGACAAGTGTAGTCCAGCCTACAAATTTGTGCACAGGGCACTAAAGTTGATTTCTGCATGGAGTGTTGAAGATCATGTACAACGTCATAGTTGAATTGGAGCTTTGTCAATCTAACGCAATTTCTGTTGAATTTTTCCCGTATTTTTTTTCATGTCAAGGATCTTTGCACGGTGGCGTTCTGATGCAGGGAAACAACATGCATGATATCTATTCTGCCACTATGCCGTGCCACCCACAGATTAATGCTCTTACTCTTGCCAGTGTCTCCAAGTGGCATCATCGTTTGGGGCATCCATCCAATAAAGTTCTTAATGTTATTGCTCGCAATACTAATTTCCCCTTTAAATTGTCTAATGTCAATTCTTTTCATTGTGCGTTTTGTAGCGTAAGTAAGAGTAAGCTACCCTTTGCTTAGAATTCCTTAAAAAGCTCAGAACCTCTTGAACTTTTGTATACAGATGTTTGAGGCACCAAGGATGTTTCTATTGATGATTGCTATTATTATGTCATTTTCGTTGATTTTTTTTTACGAAATATGTATGGCTATATCCTCTGGAAAGGAAGTCTGATGTTGCTTTCATTTTTCCTTAATTTAAGGCTCTAGCTGAAAAAAATTGTCACCAAATCATATCTGTCTTCTCAGATAATAGGGGTGAGTCCATCAAACTAGTTACTATATTCAATTCAGTTAGCATATGCCATTTCACAACACCTCCACATGCTCCTAAGCGTAATGGTACGGCGGAACGGCGACATAGGCATATTGTTGAAACAGGTTTGGCGTTGCTTCATCGTACTTCTTTACCAATTACGTTTTGGACATATGCTTTTCAAACTGCTATTTTTTTCATAAATTGAATGCCAACCCTTGTTCTTTATAATACTTCCCCATATCAAAAGTTATTCCATAAAGTCCCTAGTTATGATAAAATAAAGTGTTTTGGGTGCCTCTGTTATCAATGGCTTAGACCTTATGCCTCTTCGAAATTAAAACAGCGGTCAACACCATGTGTGTTTATTGGTTATTCTATTTCTCAATCTGCATAAAAGTGTCTTGAGCTAATTACAAATCGTATTTATATTTCGTGTCATGTCACGTTTGTTGAGTCTGAATTTCCTTACCAGAAAATACTTATGTCTAATGCAAATAACCAGTTTCCTCCCGTTGCACACCTATTTTTATTCTTATTAATTTGCAAGCGATACAAACTTCAACCTCTATTCCATTTACTCCTGCTAATCGTGATGTAGAATCCCACAATAACTCAGTTGTGCCTTAACAAGAGATCAAAAGTTATGGGAATTACTTCTCGAGTTTTTGTCATTCTCTCAAGGATGACAAATTGGAGAGATTAAAATGTATTTACAAGGGATACAAGGACAAATACTAACTAGGTGCAAGAGCATCGTTGTAATGGTTCAAAGGTTGAAATTGTGCAAAGCAAAGTAAACAAGATTTAACAAGATATGAAAAGGAGATTCGATTGGCCTCCCTAGGCATTACATTCACTTTTATAAGGGAGAATTGATGAGGTGCATGAGGGTTACTAAGGGAGAATCAAGGCACAAGCACTAAGTCGCGTAGGACTTAGATTCTTAGGTCCTAAGTCGGCTAAAGCCTTTCATAGAACACGTTGTCTACCTCTCCTTCAGACCTAGCCCTCTCAGATCGTAGAGCGTGAATTGTAAACAAACAAGACTATTGAAAGATCACAATCTCTTGCTAACCTCTCAATCTCAAACTCCTAACCTATTGGGGCCCTCAACAAATTAGGATCAATCAAAGGATGTTCAAAACATAGCAATTCCATCATGCACCAAATATCTTCAATTAAAATAATTAAGATCTAGAATGCAATAGCCTTAGGAATTCCAATCCAATCCTAGAAAGCTTAGCCACTCATAATCATGGTGGCTCAAAATATAGTTCCAATTGCAATCAAATGACAAAGAACAACAAAAGTAAATGAAAGAAAGAATTGAATTGCAATTATGTCAAACAATACCAATTAGAAGCTAAATTCAAGATCAAATCTTCAAAAGCTACAAGAGATCATCCAATCCTTCACTTCCTCTCTCTAGAGTTCTACTTTCTCTCTCTACGTTGTAAGAGAAAAATCTAAACTAAAACAATTGATGTTTTCAACCATAGACCCCTTCAAACTATCTAAACTCCGCGCCTAGAAATCACCATAGACCACAAGCTGGTCACGATCATGGACTGGTTAGTGGTTCGGGCACTTATGCCAGCTTCCCTGAATCGCATTATGTGCTGCATCCACGAGGCGATCACAATCGTGGATCCCATCGTGGTCTCCTCCTTTGTGCAACCATGAGCTTATCTACTCATCTTCATCTATCTTGGCCCTTAATCCCTGCAAAACATCACAATGTGCTTCCCCCTACCCAACAGACAACATTACTTGACATATCACACCCATTTGCCTTAATTCCCACACAAG
The DNA here is from genome assembly GCA_002525835.2 of Ipomoea batatas. Taxonomy (NCBI): domain Eukaryota; kingdom Viridiplantae; phylum Streptophyta; class Magnoliopsida; order Solanales; family Convolvulaceae; genus Ipomoea; species Ipomoea batatas. The sequence goes on from CM008339.1 coordinate 12,527,030, forward strand.
ACAAGCTTACAAACACATAACCATGGATCAAATATGCTTCTAAAATGATACACTTTTGGCACTTATCACAAGTTTCCACACTTTGAACTTGCTTGTCCTCAAGCAAGAGGAACATTTAGCATTACATTTATTTTTATTTTTATTTTTATTATTATTAGTATTAGTATTATTATTATTATTATTAAATTGTAAACTTTCATCAAACGAATGTTTGCAAACTGTCGAAAAGCAAACAAACATTTGGTACAGTGAGTAAATCCAGTTCGAAAGTTTATTTTAGGGTGTGTTTGAAACAAAACAAAAAAAAAATGACTTTATTTTCTGAAAAAACAATTCATTTTATAAAAAATAATTTCATTTTCAATATTTGACTTTGTATGTTTGATTCATGAGAAAAATTATAAATTAAAATGTTTAAAATATAAAAATATATTTATAATAATATCTAAAATAATGTTATTTATTCAAAAATAAAAAGTAAATATAAATAAATAAAAACCTCTGGTTTCTGTTTTCATTTTTTTAGCTCTTCTGTGAATGTTGTCAGAAATCAAGGTCCGTGAAAAGTAACTTCTCCCAAATTTTTACAAAAGTCATTTTCCTCCAAAACAACTATATTTCCCGTTAACTTGATTTTCTAGACACATTCAAACACTCGAAACCTCAAAATGATTTCTTCAAGCTTTACACACAGTTTTAGTGAATTGAAATTGTAAGGATGTAAAGAAAATAATGCTGATAAGTGTATTGCAGCAATAGACTTGTGAATAATAAAAGGTACCCTACACTATTAACAAAAATAGTACAGCATGTTAGTCTGGACCTTCATCCCCTCACATATAACTCTGGGGAAGTGATGTATATATATCTGGTAAATAATAGATATCCCATTAAATTTGGGAAGGTGATATATATAAACACTACATCTATCTCATTCATGACATTTATATATTATTGCTGTCCTGATTCTGAAAAGCTGCTATATTTTACACCACTTACTATTACTGCTGCCTTGAAGACTAGCCACCCACCAAAAATCTGGGTGATTGAAGTTTTCTAGACAGCCATACTTTTACCTTCTCCAAGTTCTCAAGAAAGGGATGCAGTCAGTCTCCATTATATCTTTGCATCATTTGCCTATTACAACTACATTGAGTTAAGTCGTCGTAGGGCTCGAGGTGGTCTTCGCTTCTCCGTAACTGGGATCACTTTCTCCATTAACTGCAACACCATAATATCAACAAGTCACTAAATGGGTACTAAGCTTACACCTCCACAATTCCCATTCATTGAACACCAGGTGCAAAAAAACAAATATATCTTCAGTGATTTATACTTCCACTGAGATAACTAACATTTTTTTTTTGAGAACTCTGAGATAACTAACATAAATTTGAAGAATCATAATTTTGTAAATTAGGACTATCATTCCTGTAGCTATAGCTCGTAGCGCGCAGCTTTATTTCCTTATACCACCACATTTTCAAGAGGTAGGGTGCTGGACTGGCCCTTCAGGCCTCCGCCCAACAATCCCCCTAGCCACCAATTATTGGACTTGGCCCTTCACTGGCCTCTGCCCAACAATTCCAATTCCAAGTTGACAAGTTTCAAGCTTATAACTACAAGGAAACACCCATCATGGAGGTAATGTTTTTAAACAAAGAACCCTCATTTGGCTCACCTATTTTGCCATTGGCCTCCACTGAGCAAGAGAATGATGCAGTTCATTAGAAATTCAAGAAAATGTTCGAAGGCTAGGAAGCAACCTAAGGGTGTGTTATGTGCTTAAAATCTCACATTACTTGAAGAAAGGTTAGATTCCCTAGCCAATGGTAAGTGTGGCAGAGAAAAGTAGGCTATTGTTAACACTGGAAAAGAAGACACTTTGCTGATACACATTTCTTTGATCAATTTCATGTTATCAACTTGTCATTTTAGGATGCCCCCATAAATATATTCCTATATACTGACTGATCTACAACTTTTTTTTAGATGCACACAAAAGCATGACCAAGAAAGGAATATTTGCCAGGAACAATAATATCTAACAAACATTAAATCTGATCACCTTAATTAATAAACTACTGCAAAAGTTCATAGGCTCGTATAGATGATTCCCCAACCCACCTAACAAAA
>CM008339.1:12650754-12661221 GCA_002525835.2 Ipomoea batatas
TAATATGGAGTCTTCCCTAGATTAAAATACTAAAAGGCTGAAGTCATTCGTCGCTTTGGCCGAGTGGTTAAGGCGTGTGCCTGCTAAGTACATGGGGTTTCCCGGCGAGAGTTCGAATCTCTCAGGCGACGATTTCTTTCAACACCCCAACCACATTCTCCCTGGGGCCGCATGCAGGTTAACATTGCTCCGAGAGTATTAATAGCGGAGCAATAAATACAAACAAAAAGCTTTGTACTTTTATCACTCATGTTTTTATTTTATTTTATTTATGTCAACTAAGCGCAAATGGACGAAAGCACTTCCTCTCTCTCTCTCCTAATGTTGTGAAGTTTCTCCCTCTCTCTCTCTCTAGAAATTACGCTTCATACACTCGCATTGTATCTATGCAAAACCCTAGGACCTCTCCGATCCTCTCCCCGCGATCGCCGTCGGAGCTCGACTCCGAGCTTCCATGATCTGAGCTGATTTTCCGTCCGGCTCATTATTTGCTTCCGATTGGGGTTGTTGCTTAGGTTTGCGTTGGAGAAATGTATAAGAACCAGCTGCAGGAACTGGCGCAGAGGAGCTGCTTCAACCTGCCGTCGTATAGCTGCATCAGAGAAGGCCCGGATCACGCGCCCCGATTCAAGGCCACGGTGAACTTCAACGGAGAGACCTTCGAGCGCCCCCATTGCTGCTCCACGCTCCGCCAGGCTGAGCACTCCGCAGCCGAGGTGGCGCTCAATGCTCTCGCCAACCGTGGACCTTCCAATTCTCTTGCCGCCAGAATTTTGGTGAGTCTTCGAGTTTAGCTGGTGATAAGCTGGGGTTGTTCTATTTCTGTCTTAGTTTGATTGTCGGTGCAGTATTTTCCCTCATGGTTTACATTTCTGTGCATGTTTTATTTTATTTCATCATTTAACTTGCTTATACTGAATTGGTAACTTGAATTCCAGAAGAGAAGCACTTGCATTGTGATTTTGATTAAACTTTTACTGGTGAATATAAAAAACCCATTAGAACATTTGGAAAATAATCAAAATACTTGTACATAGTATTCAATTTTATTGCCATTGACATGTCAACGATCATTAAATGACATTTAATCCTACCATGATTGAATTTCTAAACCATGAACAGTTTCCAAGGAAGCCAATATCTAGTCATCTTTGGTCAGTTTGGTGTAGGAAGTGAGTGACTGGAAATTCCCCTGAGTTCACTTTCTCACTTATAAGACACTCGATGACTTGGGTTAGGGCTTGAGCAAAAAGGGTCCTTCATCACATCCATCATCATGGCTTACTGCTGCCTTCTCCATTGGCCTATTAATTTTCCTCCTCTGTCTGCGTTGAAATTCAAACAACATCCTCCATTTGAAATCGAATAGGATTATAGGAAACTACAACGGTGTCAATAATAACCTTGATACTAAGAAATATATGTGATGAGAGAAGATAATCAAGATGTATTGATCATTTGCCTGCTTTGGAAGACAGGTTGTTCTGCACAAGTGCATTTTATTTTGTTATTATTTGCAATCTGCTTGTCATCTTGTGTATGTTGTTTGTGATGTTTGCATGCAGTTATGTTTGATTCAAGATGTATTTTGGCTTGGGGAGAGCTACTGAATATTGTGTGTCTTACCATTTTTGCACCTTAAAGTGGAATTACTAAAAGTTGTCTATAATCCTTATGGTTTAAATGTGTCACAAGTTATGAGGCAAATAAAAAAGGTAATAACACCGTCTACTTGTACAATAATGTTGGATATTGGATTCTTATCTTATTGTAATGAGGGCTGCTTTTCTCCTAAATGTTCATTTCCCCTTTCCTTTATTGCAAGAGAAGTCTGTAGAGAGGAAGAGGAGCAGAGAGTGGGAAATGACAGCTCATGTTACACAGTAGGTAGTTCTACTCGTGTATCAGATTTTACAACTCACCAAAATATATGCTTCTTGCATATTAATATTTTTCACATATAGAATGATATCTTTAAGTTGTTATTGGCAATGTGAGAGATACATCCCTGCATGATGAATTTCTTACGTGTCTATGCTCACTTAAGCATTTAAAGGGGCTAGAGTACTAATATGCTAACTATTGGGTGCTTGTTTGACACATATCTTATTGGGGCTTAGCTACTTCAATACACATAAGCTGGCCAAATGCTAAACAGAGAGAGTCTTTTTATTAAAGGTAGAGACAAAAAGCCTCTTTTCTAATAAGCTTCAAAGTTGAGTTTTTTTTTTTTTTTTTTCAAAAAAGCCTCTTTTTTAAGAACCTCTTACTGTGTTAAATAAGGATAATAGTGTTATTAACCTTTTAAATTGCAGCTTATGGTTTCCATGCGATGATTCTCTCTTGTACTCCACTCTTGGAATTGATTATATACTTAATACAATGTTCTTTATGCTTTCTTGCTAATTACATCAGTCCACAAAATTTACAGGATGAGACAGGAGTATACAAGAATCTCTTGCAAGAGGTTTCTCAAAGAGTAGGAGCATCATTGCCGGCATACACTACATTCAGATCAGGCCTAGGACATTTACCTGTGTTTACAGGTACTGTGGAATTGGCAGGTGTTATATTTAGTGGGGAGCCAGCTAAAAATAAAAAGCAAGCTGAAAAAAATGCAGCCATGGCAGCTTGGTCGTCCCTAAAATTATGTAAGTGATCCAAGTCCTTGAATTTTTATGTTCCTTTTGATACAGTTTTACACTATTATAGCTAAAACAGGAATTATCAAATTTTCATATAGTTGTTGTGCTAAGAGTATTTACTTTCTTGAGTTCCTTCTAATGAAGGTAAATATTTTCAAATTGATTTTTTTTATTAAGTAATAAACTAATAACTAGTTTCCATTTTTGTGGTATAGAAGAGGAAAAGAAAGAAGAGTGTCAGCACTCGTACTTGAGCATTATGATTGCTGTTCATATCATGCCTTCTTGTTAGACTCTCATTTACAGCTGATTATTAAACACCGAAAAGTTGGAAAACCATATCCAATCTTAATGATTGATAATTTTAAGCAGTGTGCATGCTTTTACATATATTGACTAAGAATAAGAACATGAAGATGTTTCTGGTACATGATTTGGTACTAGCCAATTCACAGCAATATGGCTGGTTGCTCTTGATAATGTGATGCGCCTATTATTCTTATACATTGCATGATATGCACCTTTTTTGTCTGCGCAGTGGCACAACAATCTGAGAGTTCAACATCAGATAAGGGGAGAAATGATGAGCAAGAGCATGTAACTGTAGCACGTGCTTTACAAAAATTTCTGATCAAGGCAAAGTTGGCTAGAGTACCGTTTCCTATAAATTTTTCCAGTCCTAATCCAAGACCATCAAGTACACATCAAATTACAACTACAACATCCAAAATACTCCCCCTGATATGCCCAAGAACGGCTAGTCGCAGTAGACCTGTCAGTCCAGTATGTTTAAGAACTACCGCTCAAAGTAGACACATGAATGCAGCATTAAATGAGGCATCCTTGAGTTCGAGGATGGCTCAACCTGAGAAGTTTCATGCAGCCAGTGCTGCTCCTTACATTCCTGTTCGGCATTTTAGCCCCCACCACAGGATTGCACCTCCGGTGACAATACGGAATGCTATTCCTGTTTTTTCTGCGCCACCAATTCCTCCACCTTCTCAGTCTCCAAGAGTAATAAGGCCGGCAACACTAGGGGTGGCGCCATCCGTCTCTATTAGGCATGTTGTTCCAGTTTATGCTGCTCCTCCTCCCCCTGTTCGAGCAGAGGAATTACCTGTAGTAGATCGACAACCTCAACAAAAGGAGCCCCCATCTTCTAAAGCTCCACCTGTTTGTAATGAAGCACTGAATCCTAAAGCACCAGAAATTCAAGTACATCACCAACCATCTAAACCGGCATCAGGCAGAGCAGAAGAACCATCACTTTCAAGAACCTCACAGATCCAGCTCCAGGCACCTCCTAGTCACCAAGTCTTACCAAAAAAGGTGGAGGAGCCAATTCTTTCTGAAACTCTGCCACCTCAAGTTGATTCGCAGCTTCCAAAGATTTCAACTGACCTGGAGCCAGCTCCTTGCCAGAGTAATGAACAGACTGCTGTAATGGACAAGCCTCAGGAGTCTCCGGAAATTGAGAATTTCAAACAGCTAAAGATCTGATGCCCGCCAGAGGAATGTCATGAGCTACAGGCACCTTCAATGGCCTTTCGTACTGGGTGCCATCATATGTGGCCTTGTTGTAGTGCTTTAACCTTTTCCTTTGTTTTTGTTCCATCAAATATTTTGCTTTCTAGTAGAGTTTCAGTAGCTATTTTCAAAAAGTGACGAAATGATTATGAAAGAGTGAATTTAGAAAAGTGCATATCTGGCTAGTAGGGAGGCTTATATCTATACACATGCTTAAGAAATACGTAGGAGTGATGCTTTTTTTTGGACCAGTTGAGGGTAGGGGCTTTCCTTTTTGTCGTGTTTTCATGGGTTAACAATCGGGTATTCAAATTGCATGGGCAGTGACTAGTAAGCTGTTTTTGTTAGTGATGCTTGGCTAAGTTGTACCTTGGGCAGCTCAATAAAATGAGAACCAGAGAGATTGTTAGGCAGTTGGAGGTTATTACCAAGATCAAGATGGCATTAGGAGATGAAGTTAGTTGTGAGATTGGATGGGAGTATTATTGAGTATATGAGGTTAAAAGGGGTAGGAAGAGTATATAATCATTGTAAAATGGCCCAAGCCTCAATATGAGAAAGTTGTAATAAAAATTTAGCTCCCAATTTCCTCTCATCTCTTCTCCCTACTATCTGGAACTTATCTGCTGATTACCCTCCTTCATTTCTTGGCTTAATCAAACCAAAGTGTTACGAATTTAGAGGTGCAGTGGAAAAAATGAATTATGTGAACTGTCCGTTTAGTCTTTTACTGATTGATTGATATGTGATTTATGATGGAGGAATTAATTGTGGGCTGAAGTTTTTGGTTGATGTCATGTGTGTAGGAGCTGACCTATGGTTCAATCCCTCCAAGCCTTCAATTTTTGTTGATTAGGAGTAGTTCAAACTCTTAAAACTGGTAAGAGGGAGTTGAAGAATGAAGAGTATACTTAAAATGTAACTCTGAAGAGGTACATTCCAGAAAATGTTGATTGTCTACCCAACCCTAATTGAATATTGTTTCATTTGCATTAATATCAGATGTCTAAAGAAACAAATGAAAGTAGAAATCGAATATTAGTCAAAGTTGCTGGAATAGCTCAGTTGGTTAGAGCGTGTGGCTGTTAACCACAAGGTCGGAGGTTCAATCCCTCCTTCTAGCGAATTTCATTTTTTAACAACACCCCTTGCCACCTTAGAACACAAGCCATTAGCAATTATAGCCCTATTAAATTCACTACCTAACATATAACATAGGGCTATATTACTCTAATGAAAATGTATGTGTGAATTTAATAGGGCTATAATTACTCACACATACATACATTTGCAATTATAGCCCTATATTAAAACCACTTGATCCTCTTTATTCCACACATACATTTTCATTAGTTGATGTGAACTGTGGAGTAACGTTTTTTCATATGAGAAAAACTCACACTTCCTGTAATGGCATGATGTGCTTGATTACTTCTTTTTATAGACTCTAAGTAACTCATGAATTGTAATCTCTTTTTATTAGACTCGTGATCTCTTGCACAGAATTGACTTTGATACCAAATTGAAAAATATGTTTTATCTCAATTAAAAATATAAATTGATAATTGACTGCACATTTATGTTTATATATTACTCCATATATAGTTATATAGAGAAACACGAATTGCACAAAATGCTTATTTGTTGGTGTGCACATTTTCATTTTTGAAACTCTTTCCATCCGTTTAACGGTGAGCTCGCTTGTCACTTGAACTACCACATTGGGTTATTAAATTTACACATTATTATGTCTTCTAGAATGCATATATATCGTGTTTGTATAATTTGAACGAACAAATATAAAAGCATGCAAGTTGTATTTGCACCACATACATTAATTTGGTACCTATTTTATGCTAATAAAATTCACATTGTGCATAAATTTAGAAAAAGGAATGCATCGTTTTGAAGGGGTGGCCTAATGGATATAGTATGACTCTCGTACATAAGTGAAACATTTACCCTTTTAATACGGAGTAAAAAAAATTATTAATTACACAATCAACCATTTAAAATGTGGGGTTCATTACGAATTTGGGTCGGATTAAATGGATTCGAGTTTCTCGTAGTGAGACGAAGATATCGATATATTGTACGCTCAAAACGAATAATAAGTTGATTTTCAATGTAGACCCATTTGAATTTAAAAATAGATGTAGAAAGACTTGAAAAAAACACTTGTCATATATTAGAAAAAAGAATAAATTTACACTACTATATATATATAGAAAAACCTTTTGAAAGTTAAATTTTATAGTATAAAAGCTGTCTTTCTTACTCTCAAAAAAAAAAATCTGTCTTTCGCGATCTAAATCAAACCAAAGAAATGCCATGAAAGAATTTGAGTTGTGCTCGACGTTATTTTTTTTTGTCCGATGTCATTCATACTCATTGAGTTGTGCGATCCTAATTTTCTTAACATTGAGAGCAATATTATCTCAATCTTATCCTAATATTGGTCCCCTCACCCGCAAATTATATCGTGGACCGCGGTCCCAAAACGGTCGTTTTGATTAATGAAAACAGACGGATGAATTCGCGTCACTCACTTTCTTTTCATATATACTGCACTTTCTTTTCATATATACTGCAGTTACATTTCAACACAACTGCAGTTACTTTTTGATATAACTACAGTTTCATTCGATAATATAAAAACACAAATGTGAAACTGTTATTCAGTATCTTTTCGTATACACTGCACTTTCTTTTCAACACAACTACATTTACTTTTTGATATAACTACAGTTTCATTCGATAATATCAAACACAAATGTGAAACTGTTATTCAGTATCTTTTCATATACACTGCACTTTCTTTTCAACACAACTACAGTTACTTTTTGATATAACTACAGTTTCATTCGATAATATCAAAACAAATGTAAGGCAGTATCTTTTGGAATGAACTGTAGTGTCAATTACGAGGCTCCGTCTCCCACTTACTAAAACGACGTCGTTTTGGGACCGCGGTCCACGACATATGCCTTTTTTTTTCCTTTTTTTTTTGGAAAACCAAACAATGCAACTTCATTAAATTAAACGTTCGATACAAGAAGGAATTGAAGAATGCCAAATAAAAGGACCAGACTGAGAACGAGAGCTAACACAAGGGCAGCCTTATTCACTGATCTAGATATAAATTTGAAAGACACTGTATCAAAGTTTCGACACAACTCACGACAATCCTGAATAATACACCCTGTAAAAGAAAGACCATGTAAATTGCCCTAGCTAACATATGCCGTTTTATTTATTCACAAAAAGCAAAATTTCCTCACTCCCAAAATAATTGAAGGAATAAATTACAGTGGTTCAACAGTTCATTAGATATAAGAAGATATGGGCGAATGGGAAGACTAATATCTGGTAACCATAAGAACATTAGATGAAACTTTTATATTATGATGTCAATGCTTGATCATGTGTCCTTACCCATAATCTATGACACAAAAACTAATTGAGTTGCATATGCAGACTCACATGCCTTTCAATATCTTTAGCAAGTATTATTTAAGAAAAAAAAATGAGAACCAAATTTATTATAACATATTATATTTCAAGGTAGATAACATAAGGTACCGAATTTTTGTATCAGAGCTCATAATGCAATATGAATCATTGTCCATGATATAACAATTGGTAGGAGACATCTTTAAGTTTGTACTATACTCAGACTAATTTTCATTTGCACCGGATCAGCTCAACAAGGAGATTGTGACCATTTTTTTTTTCTAATATTACTCGATTTCAAGTTTTTGTACTCATAGAGAAATTATAATATTTTTTGGGTGGTCCAACTAAAATAATTGTCTCTTAATTATTGAGTCATCTAAAGGTGGCAAAATGGTCCACCATTTTGAGAAACGTGCGTATTATGTCTATTATTTATCTATTTGTTGTGTAGCCCGAAGATACCCCAAAGTTAATGATCATGCAATGCACCTAATCAATCCGTCGCAGAGGCCCTGCCTCACAGGCTCACATGCACTTCTATCTTTTCAAAAAATGATAAGTACGTGTCATATTTTATTATAGAATTAAAAAAATAAATAAAATATTTTATTCATTTTAATTTTTAAATCAATCAAAACATTTCACTTCAATAAGGAATAAAAAAAATAATAAAAAGTTAGAATCAGTGTTGTATTACTGAATTCTTATAAAGTTGAGTCCCCTGTTTACATCAAAATATAAAAGTATTATATTTGTTCTCAAATTAAAAGTATTACGTTTTTCCTTATAAGTAACAAAGTTTTTATTCCTGATTTAATATTACATTTGCATATATGCTAACCCGACCCGTCTCACGAATAAGGATTTGTAAGACGGTCTCACACAAGTATGACTCATTATACTATAGATCATAGTACATATTGCAATTTAAATTATGGAGGGACTTTAATGCACCATTGTTCAATTGTTATATATATGGTGGACTATGGTCCACAAAACTGTGTGAATTATGGTCCAATACAAATGTTGTTATCGTGAAGTAATAACGTGTCACGTAACAGATATGAATATTGTTAAATAAACATGTAGTAGAATTAAATGATACTTTATTGTTTCTATAATGAACATGACCTATTGTGTGTATAAAATGAAATTGAATAACAAAGCTCGAACAAATATGTATATTATCAAATGAAGGTGTAGTATAATTAAAATGATTGATATTTTAATGTTGCTATAATGGACCTATTGTATGTATAACATGAAGCTGAATAGCATATCCCATACAAATATGTATATTGTCAAATAAACATATAATGAAATTAAAATGATACTTTAGTATTGCTATAAATCTATAATGAACTTATTGTGTATATAAAATGAAACTGGATAGCAGAGACATGAAGTATAATTAAAATGATACTTCAACGTTATTATAATGAAACTAATGTGTGTGGAAAATTAAACTAAAAAAATAGAGATTATACAACGGTAACGAACTAAGAAAAGAACAAAGATTTTTTTTTTCTTCTAAAATTAAAATCAAACGACATTGTTTTATTTCATGGTCCACGTTGCTACATGGACCATGGTCTACAGTAAAATTTGCCATAAATTACATCATGAACTAGGGTCCACGTCAGTTCTTATATCGTGGACCGCGGTCCCAAAACGACGTCGTTTTAGTAAGTGGGAGACGGAGCCCCGTAATGGAAACTACAGTTCATTCCAAAAGATACTGCCTTACATTTGTTTTGATATTATCGAATGAAACTGTAGTTATATCAAAAAGTAACTATAGTTGTGCTGAAAAGAAAGTGCAGTGTATATGAAAAGATACTGAATAACAGTTTCACATTTGTGTTTTTATATTATCGAAAGAAACTGTAGTTATATCAAAAAGTAACTGCAGTTGTGTTGAAAGGTAACTGCAGTTGTGTTGAAAAGAAAGTGCAGTATATATGAAAAGAAAGTGCAGTATATATGAAAATAAAGTGAGTGACGCGAATTCATCCGTCTGTTTTCATTAATCAAAACGACGTCGTTTTGGGACCGCGGTCCACAATGCATTGTGGACCACGGTCCACGATATAATTTGCGGGTCCACGTACCATATGCATTATAGACTCTTTCCTTATTATGTACTCCCTCTGTCCCATTTTACCTGTCTTACTTTCCTTTTTAGTTTGCCCCAAAATGTTGTCCTTTTTCCAAAATTGAACATCACCATCATTCTACTTTTTCCAATTTACCCTTATTACTTTTGCTTTTTGTATTGCTTTTATTTCCAAAAGTGAAAAAGTTGAGGGCATAATTGGAAACCACATCACATTTACTTTAATTTCTTAAAAAACGTGCAAAAAGCAAATGTGACATCCATTTCGGACGGAGGGAGTACATGTTTTTTATTTTTTTGAAACACTCATGATTTTTTACAAGGTAGTATCTATTCTATACTTTTTTTTTATTCTTGTTTAGCCCAACAAATCAATACCTATCGGGGTTCGATTATGTTTTTTAGCCTACCGGGGTTCGATTATGTGATCCACCAATTTAAAATGATAACATAGGAATCATTGCACTTCATGGTAATTGACATTTACATGTAATTAATTAACAACATATTATGTTTTTAATTAACACATTATGTATCAACAAATAAATGAAAATAAATAACTCACTAACTGTAATAGATAGATACATAATCTGGACATAATCTACAATATACGTTGTCAACTATATGATTGGCCGTTGCTTCTTATCTTCATCTCTCACACACCTCAATCAAATTTAACATAGGGATCCAACTATCCAAGGCGCTTTACTTTCTGTAAGATAT